>BQNB010129403.1:0-16840 GCA_026074375.1 Tanacetum coccineum
TCTCGAACCTCTGACCCCTCCCTTTCATAGCATACGACTTAACACACTACACACTCACCAACTGCCATGGGGTCGTTTTCATTTCTTTCTTTGCACCATTAAATTGTTATAGTCATTTCTAGTTTTTTAGCTTATAGTACTTATTAGGTTTTTAACAGCTTATTCAGTCTAGCTTATTATCCCGTTTTATTTTTCATAGATTTTAAATAAGTCAAAGTAGTTTTCCTAATTTTTCCAGAATTTTAATATTTAGTTTTCTATTTTTAATAATTAATTTAGATTAAGTATGTTTTTAAATCATAATAAATAAAATAAAAGTCAGAAAAATATAATTCTTTTTTTCTAAAATTATTTTTAGTCATTTAGGATTTATTAAAATTAAATTTGAGTTTGTAGGGTTAAAATTTGATGTGCTTGCTTATTTGTCGCGTTTTATTAAATCTCGTTAACGTTTTCATGTTTTAATTTTAATTGCTTTAATTGTTTACTTGTCTTCACTTGCTCTTACATGTTTTTATGCGTTTTTAATAGTAGTTATAGAAACCAAATCAAAATCTTTGTTATCCATTCAAATCGCGTGATCACGAACGTTGTCGATTCTCAATTCACGCCTCGTCGGGAAACGACCCGGGAAGTTTTTTTTGGATTTTACTTTGGATAAAAGTAATCTCTTAGAAGCCTTACGGAATACTCTCTCTCTCTCTTTTTAATTGATATTTTGATACTAGTTATATATATATATATATGTATATATATATATGTATATATATATATATGTATATATATATATGTATATATATATATATGTATATATATATATATATATATATATATATATATATATATATGTATATATATATATGTATATATATATATGTATATATATATATGTATAATATATATATGTATATATATATATATATATATATATATATATATATATATATATATATATATATATATATATATGTATATATATATATGTATATATATATATATATATATATATATATATGTATATATATATATATCCGTGAAGTACCTCCATTGTGAGTGTGTTACTTGTGGAAGAACGTTTGATAGCACATTTTGTCAACAATGTTATTGCTATCGGTGTGGAAATACTTTAGAATGGATTTTGTCGGAATTGCAATTCATATTTAATTGAATCTTTCAACAATTCTCCAAATTTTTCTTACCCATCTTCACCAAGTTTCCCACAACAATTTCTTTGTTGTGAAAACTGTGGGGGTCCTCATTAGACTTTTCAGTGTCAACCGATGAACCAAAATTTCTATAATTCTAATTCTTCCAGTTTTGACCAATTCCAACCCCCGCAGTATTTCGACGTTCATCAACCTCCTGAAGAGATAAGTATCGAAGAATTAAAAACAATGATGCAATCCAATTGTGAAATAATAAGTTAACGACGTGAGCAGGAGGCTATTCTTTTACAAGAGCAGGCAGTTAAGGAAAAACAAGAATTGTTAGCTGAAGAACATGCAGCTAATCCTTTCGAGCCTTCACTCGTCTCATATTTTTACAATGTTGACTATGATAATATTAGCACTCCGTCTACTACTTATACTATTCATTTGACCAAAAGTGCTACTATTATTACTAATCCTTCTGAGCCTACATGACGTATCTATCATAATCATGACATTTTCTATGTTGGTGATGATGACGAGGAACTTTTTCCAAATGAAGTTAAAAGAATTCAACAATTTATTGAAAGGACTTCGTTTGATGCAATCACACCCGACTTTCCGATTAAGGACCCTCTTAGTATGGGGGATGAGCATCTTAGCACTATTTCGGAAACAGAATCTGACGAATTAATAAAGTCTAGTGTTGAGAACCTTGTCCCAACCCCAAGTGAGTCCGAGGATTTATCCAAGGATTTATCCGATATTGAAAGTAAGTGTAATGAGCCCGTTGGTGATGATTTTACAACTGTCTTTAATCCTCTCTTTGATGCTGACAACAATTTTTCCTCTAGTGATGACAAGTCATTTTCTAATAAGGACGTTTTGAAAGAAAGGTTCAAAAAAATTTCGAACCCTCTTTCTGATGAAGAAATCATTTCCACTAAGATAGATTCGCATCACTTTAATGCAGAGTCTGATCTTATAGAATCCTTGCTTAATCGAGACACTTTGATTATTTCTTCTCCTAAGTTTGATTCTCTTCTCGAGGAGTTCTCCGGTGAACTCGCTCATATTGATTTAATTCCACCAGGAATTAATGAAGCCGACTTTGATCCTGAGGAAGACATTCATCTTGTTGAGAGATTGTTGTATGATAATTCATCCCCTCGACCCCCAGAAGAATTTAATTTTGAAAATTCTGATGCTGTAATCGAATCTTTCTCCCCATCTCCTATCCCCGTTGAGGGTAGTGACTCTCTTATGGATGAGATTGATATTTTTCTTGCTCCGAATGACTCGATACCATCAGGTATTAAGAATGACGACTATGACTCGGAAGGGGATATTCTTTTTTCTTGAAGAATTGCTTAGCAATGATCCCCTTTTACTTCCTGAAAATGAGTCATTTCACTTTGATCGTTATTATGTTCCATCATCCCCTCGTCCTCCTGAGAAACCACCGGATGATGATGATGTTTACTTTGATATTGAGCCCGATACGGGAGTTTTTACAAAAGTGGTGGATGATATTTCTGATAATTCGACAAGAGAACTTTATGTTCATGTGCCTAATGTTTTAACCACCCTTCCCACCCTTTCTCTAATGTTTGACACTTTGCTTCCATTTTCATCCAAAAATGACGACAAAGTTTTCAATCCTGGAATTCTTGCTTCTAATGAGGAGAAATCTCCTCATCTCTTATCTCATCGGGGCTTTAAAGCTTTCCAGGTCATTTCTAATTTTTCTGAAAGCCCGATGATGATCTATGGAGAGGACATTCCTATCTTGGATGTTCCATTTCTCCATTTCTATCCTCCTTGACCAACTCAAGTATGGGGGATCGAGTCAGGCTCAAGACTCGGTTAACAAAAACAAGCGCTTCGTGGGTGGCAACCCATGCTTATCCTAATATAATTATAATAGTAGTAATGAATAAGTGTGTTGTGAGGAGGCTCGCCTCTTCCTTTCTCGTGTTTTGTGGTTTGTGTTGTATGTCCAGGATTGCCCCGGATTATGAAGCCTCTCGTGCTCGTGGTTTTGTCCTTCGTTCACTCGAGCTTCAATCCTTAGCATGATTATGGGAATCCAATATCCAATCTTATCGACTAACGTTTATCTTTGAGCATACTTAATAAACGGCTTTAGATTTACGTAGAGACCCTTCTTAAAACATTGAGGACAATGTTCAATTCTAGTATGGGGGGATCTATCGATTTGATTGTGCCTGCAGTCGTTGTTTTCACGTAATCCCGTTTTTACCACCAAAATACCAAAAAAATGAAAAAATTTAAAAATTTTCAAAAATAAAATAAGTGTTTTATCACAATGTTGACTTTCCTGCTGGGTAGAATAAGAATAAATTTTGACTCGATCGAGCGTGTTGAGCTCTAGCTTGTCCCTTAACTTTTAGACTAAGCATTCGCGGATCTTTTTATTAAAGATTTTAAATTTGCGAAGAACGAAATATTATAGAGTTAATTATGAGTTAGATGCTAAACAAGGATTAGTTGGAAATCTTAAGAGCTCATAAGTGTAATTTGTGGCTTTTTCTCCCATAATCTCCTAACCGGACTAATAATACATGTTCTTTTCAAAAATTAAACTTAAATCAACAATTTTTGTAGTATGGATGATATCAATAATTTTAGTTCAAATTTATACTTCAATTTTTTAAAAAGAAATTTTCTCTATATCTTGGTAATATAAAAATATGGAAAAAATGAAAAAAATGAGTAATAATTATAAACCGTGGGCTAATAAAAGTTTGCTGCATCTTGCCGGCTCGCAACCGATGTTGCAGTCTTCTAAATAAGGCACATAGTAATTATCCGAGACTGATAAAATTTTGCTGCATCTTGCCGGCTCACAACCGATGTTGCAGCCTTCTAAAAGGTCGAAGATTTCATTAGTTTAATGGATGTGTAATTATATTAAGTGTAGTAAACGTGAATTAATAAATATAGGGAAAAATTCTTTTTCTTAAATTTAAATATTCTTTTGAACTAAGACTATTACATTTTAAGTTGTAATTTTATGTATATACGGGAAATCCAAGGGTGTTGAAACCAAAATATTAAGCATCTTTCCAAATTGGCATCACAATACAATCTTGACTGGTTCCGTCTTTCTCTAGAAATGTACCTACATTTTGATCTTCTTGAGTACCTGCAGGTTCATTAGTGCTTGTACCTATAGTTACTGGTACATAATTCATAGATTGAGTTAGAGAATCAATATCAAACAGCCACTTGGGGCCATTCCCTTCTATCTGTCTTTCTCTCTTAAAAATCACCAATATGCAAGTTTTTCTTTCTACCTTTTTTTGTTCTTGGTGTTGTATACCCTAATAGCTTTCTACTTAATGGAATATCCAACAAAGATACCTTCATCACTTTTCTTCAAACTTACTAAATTGTCTAAGGTATTCAGAATAGTAACATGACAATCAAATGGTTTCATAAAACTTAGAGCTGGTTTAATACCTCTAAATAGTTCATATGGTGTCTTGTTATGAGGCTTGACAATAAGGACCCTATTCTGTACATAGCAAGCAGTAGAGACTGCTTCAGCCCAAAATGTAGTGGGTAGCTTAGAGTCTGCTAACATGGTTCTAGCAGCCTCAATCAATGTCCTATTTCTCCTCTCAGCAACTCCATTTTGCTGAGGAGTCCTAGCTACACTGTATTCCCTCTTAATACCTTTTTCTTTGCAAAAATCATCCATAACTTTATTCTTAAACTCTGTCCCATTATCACATCTGATTATTTTCACTTTCTGATCCACTAGGTTTTCTATTTGAATGATAAAATTCTTAAGGATCTCACTTGTTTCATCCTTAGTTGCTAGAAAGAAAACCCATGTAAACCTGCTATAATCATCAGTGACTACTAAGCAATACTTCTTATGCATTAGGCTACTCACAAAGGTTGGACCAAACAAATCCATATGTAGCATAAACAAGGCTTTATGTGATGGATTTTGTTACCTTTGGACTTAAAAGAAAACCTCTGTTTTACTTTCCTTGTAAGACAATGTATAAGTCAGCAGGTTTGTCTCATGTTCAAAACAGTTTAAAGGCAGATTGTTTCTAACTGTGAGATGTCTTTAACAAGTTATTTTTGTTCTAAAAAATTATGAGACCAAGCCTCTATTGCCTCATAACATTGATTCATCAGATGATGCTCTGTTGTCGCAAGCGAGGAGACAAGGTTTATACTTCTCTTTAGGGAACAGAGGTTTTCATCTTCTCAAAAAGATGTACATGATGCGTCACAAAGCTGCTCAGGAGTGTCGTGTAAGATACTTTCAGGAAGATTTGATTTTTCAGATCAGTGGAGACCGTTAAAGATATTGGAGAGATCGAGTGGACTAGATGTAATCTCGACTGTGTCTCAGTCAGTGAAGAATAGGGCATGCAGTGCTTGCTGTTAGTTCATAGAGTGCAGAAGTGCTGCGAGTCGCTGGAGAAAGGTGAGGAGTGGAAGAGTGAATCTGTGTAGATGAGCAGCAATTGTTACATCTTCAAAACCAAGACAATCAGTTTTTAGTGTACCTTTACCAGTAATTCTTCCTCCATATGCTCCTCCCCCAAATGTAACATAACCTCAATTGCGATTCCTTGGAGGTCGTCGCTCGCTCGCTGACGCGCGCGCTCTCAGCTGCTCATCGAGCTGCGCACGCTGAGCATCCTATCAAACAAAGCTTTATCATTCATCTGTGGCTTGCCCTGCACATAAAACAAGGAAATTTAGTTTCTTTGGGGGACACAAGCCATTACTGACTTGGATCTGCCTCGTGGCATTCCCCAGTGTTACATTGATTAAAACAATAGATGCACCATTAGGTTTGATAGGTCTCCAAACCTAATGTTGAGGGCTTACCAGCATTGACCCTAATTATCCTCGTGTCTCCTGCGCTCCTCTTTCTCACGCGCCCCGGTTCCTCTCATCCTCTGGCCCCCCCCCCCCTAGCGCCGTCTACTTAGTATCTTAAACTAGACTCTAGAGGAGTTCCCCCCTCTTCACTCGTCAGTATTAATGTTTTGATTAAAATACACGTTCGTTAATGTTGTTTTCTTTCTACTCTCGCGCGCGCACACGCAGCGCTTCTCAGTGATCGCGTCGCACGCGTCGCGCGATCGCTTCTCTCGCTCTGGTCATTGGACTAGCACTTTGAACTGTTGTTTGGTTTAGCAGTATAACAGGCCTCAGCAGGACTAAGTTTGGGTTTTAGGGCACAGTTTTCCAATCAACTGCTTTTGGAGTCACTCGTCGCGCACGCGCGCTCGGCTAACTAGGGTGTGAGGTTTTTGGAAAAATAATCTTGATCAACCTTGTTGTATTTATCTTCTAGTCCACCTCCTTTTCTTTTGATGGTTAGGGCAATAAAACTGAATATGATCAAAACTCCCACAACCATAACAAGCCTTGTTATACATCACAAATTCACTTCCTAGTTGATTGGACTTCTGACCATTCCAATTTCTCTGATTTCCTCTAGGACATTGTCGTAGCACGCTCGGCTCTGCACGCAGATCGCATACTGAAAACTGTCTTTTTAGCTGGTTTTTCATCATTCTTGGGTTTGACAGACTCTACTTTTTCATCAGGATGGAAAAAATTTTCTTTCCAATCAATGGCAGTTTCTCTGTCAACCTTAAGTGGAGATTCAACAAAGCTACTCTCATTATCAGTCACTCATTCTTTTTCCAAAGAGTCATCAGTATTCTCCTTAGAATTATCTAACTCTTTGTCACAATCAATGGTAGACCTAACACAGTATCCTGGGACCGCTCACGCGTGCGCGCTTCGGCACTCGGCGCGCAGCGCGCGCAAATTCATCAAGACCTGAATAAGACAAGTCAAGTTTTGTAGGTGCATTTAGGGATAAGGGGTGAGGTGGAGCAACAACATGATATCCTATACCTTTCTTAATTTTGTCAGTTATCTAACTTTCTAACGTCTTGTCTAAACATTTTGAGGCATTATCAAAATTTTCAATTTTAAAATCAATACCCATCATTCGCGACGCGCGCACGCGCTCTGCGTTTTCAAACTTCAGTTTAAGACCTAATTTCATAGTCTTTGCACCTACTTTTTTTGAGAACTGCCTCTCGCGGCGCGCGCACACGTTTCTCTCGATGCTCAATCTTTTTAAAATGTGACAAAGTTGATTTCTATGTGGGTTAAACCTCTTTTATAAAAGACTTGCTTTTATTCAGTTTCATTGAAAGTTTAACATCACAAATCATTCACGCTCTTTCTTAAGAGAGTTCATAGTTTTCAGACACGTTTTAGAGCAGATTTATCATTGTGTTTTAAAAAACCTTAAAATCTAAAAATGCCATTCACGCCATGGTTAGCCCTGAATTTGTTCTTAGCCATGTCATACAGTTCAAATCCAACACCATCTATGGCTAATATTGCTTTAGAAGAAGTTTTTTCTACATTCACAGTTCTCCTGGTGTTCTCTTGATTCCTGCTCCCTTGATTATAATTCCTAGGCCTGTTATCCTGACTCCTAGGATTTTTGCATTCTCTAGCAAAGTGTCCCAACTTATGACAGTTGAAACATTCAACCTTTGACTTATCATACCCTGCAGTATCACTTCCATTAAGGTGATCTTCTTCTCGGCTTCTCTAGGTGCAAGTACCTCCTTGCTCTCATACTTAACAATGCCAATTACCACTTTAGATCCATCTCCTCAAGATCATCTTCATGTATTTGCTCTAGGTCTTCATGAACAAGTTGAGACCCATTTGGATGATTGGCTAAAAAGGCATAAACTGTTGCATCACTAAGGCTGGCAGTACTATCTTGAGTACTAGCAGTATTGTATTACACATGTGTGGCTATAGTATAACTTTGCTGCGCAGCTGCAGTACTCTAACTTCATCTTTCGTACTGCTGTGCTCTCGCTGCACTCGCTCTCTCGGGCTCTGCGACCATTGTTTTGATTACCATTGCTTGCACCAACAGATTTCTTCACCTCTTGTTCAACAATTTTAAAGTTGTTGTACAAGTTATTAATACTCATTGTCTCAATATCAGGCTTATTCATCCAGACTACCACATGTGTATTCCACTCTGGAGGCAAGCTTCTCAAAAACTTTGAATTAAGATCTTCCTGAGTGATAAACACACCCAAAATTGCAAGCCTACTAACAAGCTTTTGGATCCTGTTAAAGATTGAGTCCAATGACTTCTGTTGCTTGAAGTCAAACTTTCGCTCTCCGCTACACCGCCCTACGCTGTTGCTTAAAAGGGCTTCTGTGTTTCTTGGTGGCCTTCCATTGCCTCCAAATCGAGTTTTAATGGCAGCAAACATTGTTTTTGCTTCATTCATACTGACTGAAAGTAACTTGATGTTTATTGGGAATAGACATGAGTAGCAAGCTTTTAGCTTTAACATCATTCTTCTTGTTGATCTTCTCATCTGCAGTTACAGGTACTGACATCTTTGTAACAAAAGTGCCATTCTCTTGTGATGTTTGAGGTACGGATACCTATGAGTTACCATTCTCTATGAACCTCCTGAGCGTAATCTTATACTGGAAGTATGCACGCGCGATTCTTCATCTCCACATCTTTATAACTCACAATTTTGAGTATGGGATTTTCCGGCTCGCTCGCGCTCGCGCGTTATTTTGTGCCAGTTCGAATTCAAGCTTCTAGATCAAAGTTTGGTCAAGCACAAGCTCTGATACCACTTGTTGATCCTAAACCTTAATCGATTCTTTAGCTTGTAAAGAGTATGTTACCTTGGATAAATCCAAAATAACAATAGTAGAGACTTTGTATGTATATTAAAGTGTATGCGGAATCAACACCATAATACTCTAGAAGTAATATCAATGGAACAGTAAATATGAATGAACAATGAATAACCAAAAAGCTTCAATATTATTAGATCAATAATACGAGTACTCTTAACCAGTACTAGGGTTTACAACCTTGAAGCATGCAAACGTATTCTCAAAAGTATTGAAAGGATATATCTAAAACCTTAACCTATGACCTCCTTTTATACACCAAGGAGTCCCTTACAAGATAACTACAAATCTTAGCATATCTTCTATAATTCTAAACATATACGTATCTTCCTAACTTTATAAGATATACATTCTATACTTATCTTGTTACACGTCTTTATCTTCAACATCTTCAGCAGCATTAACTTCCTTTGGCAGTACAAAATTAACAATAGCAGTACTAATATTATACTGGCAGTACTAACTCAGTTATTACTATTAGTTCTATTTCCAGCAGTACCAATCCTTGAACATTTATTCCCAACACGTGGTTTTGTCCTTCGTACACTCGAGCTTCAATCCTTAGCATGATTATGGGAATCCAATATCCAATCTTATCAACTAACGTTTATCTTTGTGCACACTTAATAAATGGCCTTAGATTTACGTAGAGACCCTTCTTAAAACATTGAGGACAATGTTCAGTTCTAGTATGGGGGGATCTATCAATTTGATTATGCCTGCAGTCGTTGTTTTCACGTAATCTCGTTTTTACCAAAAAAAATGAAAAAAAATTTAAAAAAATCAAAAATAAAATAAGTGTTTTGTCATAATTTTGACTTTCCTGCTGGGTAGAATAAGAATAAATTTTGACTCGATCGAGCGTGTTGAGCTCTAGCTTGCTCCTTAAATTTTAGACTAAGCATTCACAGATCTTTTTATTAGAGATTTTAAATTTGCGAAGAACGAGAAATGATAGAGTTAATTATGAGTTGGATGCTAAACAAGGATTATTTGGAAATCTTAAGAGCTCATGTGTGTAATTTGTGGTTTTTTCTCCCATAAGCTTCTAACCGGACTAATAATACGTGCTATTTTTGAAAATTAAACTTAAATCAACAATTTTTGAAGTATAGTCGATATCAATAATTTTAGTTCAAATTTATGCTTAAATTTTCTAAAAATAAATTTTCTCTATATCATGGCAATATAAAGTGTAAAAAAAATGTGTGGTAATAATTATAAACTGTGGGCTGATAAAAGTTTGCTGCATCTTGCCGGCTCACAACCGATGTTGCAGCCTTCAAAAAGGTCGAGGATTTACATTGTATCATGGTTATATTAATGTTAAGTGTGAAATAATGTGATTTAATAAATATAGGGAAAATCTCTTTTTCTTAAATTTAAATATGCTTTCGAACTAAGACTATTTCATTTTGAGTTGTGATTTTTCTAAATAAGCTATGTATAAACGGGAAGCCTAAGAGTTTTTGTAACCGAAGTTCCATGAGTCTCGATACTAGTCTCTGTGGGGTATCAAAAGCCTGGTCACTTAGCCGCAAGGTTGGGATGTGCTGAGACGAAAGTCGCTACATGGGATGATATCGCCTTCAAACTCATTATTCTCGGGTGGAACGTGAAGCATAGAAATTTTACAAAACATTGATCCATGGTTGAAATTCGAAATGGCACATTCACCTAATATATAATAATTGTCGGGAGTGAAAAGTTCACAAGTTACACGTATGAGTAGTGTTAGCATCTTAACTTATATTTAACGGTGATTTCGTTTTTAAGCTTGGTTTGGGACAAGTGAAAAGTCAAGGACGATTAATTTATCCTTTTTGGGGCATTTTAGGATTGAAATGTTTCTTGTTCTATGATCGCTTAAAGTTATAAAATAACTGTGACAACCCGAGAATTTCCGTTTATTAAATTAGTCGTTTCCGTGTAGTAATTTGAATGTTTAAATGTTTCGTTTAGCTTTACCGTTTAACCGGGAAGTTGTTTCGTAATTATCTGAGAATCGTCTTCGGGAGCGAACTGGGACACCAAACGTTGTAGTATTTTGGCAATATCCGCGTTTTAATGTTTTTAAGCAATATTTAAAGTTTCGTATTTTTTCGTGATACCGTTACTCGTTTCGTTATTTAGGTGCTTCGTATTTAATTTATACTTTGCATGTGCATGCTATGTCTTGGAAATTAATTCACCAACTAGCACTATGATCCTAGAAAGTAGGAAAAATATTTTTGGTCCCCTCCTTTGCTTGTCCTTTTACTTATATTGTGCAGGAAATGGATATCCGAGAAAAGGACAAAATCGAAGCAAAAATCAACAAAATCAAGCACATAATGGAAAAGCGTGAAAAAGTCAAAATCAAAGCCGAAACCGAAGAAATAATTAATGGGCCCTCCCGCACCCATCTAATGGACCGGGACAGCCCATTAAGCATTTATATCAAAGCTTAAATAAGCCTTAAAGCCCAAAGTCTAAATAAAGTCCCAAAACCCTTTATTTTTAACTTGGCCCGAAACCCTTTAAATATAAAAAGGCCCAAACACTTAAATTCATGGCCCAAACATTCCACTTAACGAGCCGGTTATAAGGCTGTTAAGTTTGTTACACCACAAGTCCTCAAAGGACCATTCTTGCAATGGAGATATATGACTTCAGGGGCTGTTGTTGCCTCTCTCCTAAACATCTACACCACAAGGACCATACTTGAAATCACAATATACGAGATATGGGACCAAAGTTGCCAAAACCACAAACTTATACCGCATGCACCCTTTTATACCCAATTCCCTCGCACAAACTCACAACCCCCACACTGTTCATTCTGAGACTTTCCCTTTCTCCCGCACATGACAAAACCGTGTCACACCTCAAATGAACCCACAACAAACCACACCCTACAATAAATCCAATTCATGTTGCAATCCCTCAATTCTTATTGGCTTGATATATGAAGACAAAAGAACAATGCTGTGAATTATGGCTGTGAGCAAGAAAGATGGAGGGCCAAGATGAAGGCTTTGAAGCTCCTCACACAACAAACACAACAAGCACAAGTGCTAGCTTATTTGGCTATATATAGGCTTATTTCTTCATTGTAAAAGTATCTAGTGTAATATAACTTTAGGAATAGTATAATTTACTTTTAATGTTATAAATTCATGTTTGAAAAGTCTTTAAATTCTGATCATTAAACTTAAAGCTTTGGTAAGAGCCTTTTTATGTTTAATGAAATTCAAGTTATATGCTTTTCTGCCAATCTGTCTTTTAATCTGTAATGCACCTTTAGCTTATGTACTTATTAAAGCCTTAGTATCCTTTTAAGTATTAATGAAAGTGTTGTTTTGAGTTAAAGTTTTCTGAGTTCAATTCATTTTACATACGTTAAGATACTCAAAAAACCATCAAAATAAAAGGGCAAATCTAACCAAATCATTGGAAGGCATGGTTATATACTGATGGCCATTGGTTTAGGAGCTTCTAGGAAGCTTAGGAGTTTTTTGGGTGTGCAACCACAGACCAAAGCTAAGGGAACTTGTAAAGTCCTTAAATTTCAATTTTTTTAAGCAATTTTACTGAGTACTTTGCTTATTCAGTGCCTAAGTTAGTTGCTTAAAAAGAAAAGTACAAAAAATGAGAAAAAGAAAAAATACAAAAATATGTGTGGGAATAAGTGTGAATATTTAAAAAAATGGTCAAAACGGGGCTTTTCAAAACTAGTAATTCTTTAATTTCCCTTGATGAACACTTAGCTACTTTTCGAGGTAATTAGTCAAGGGGAATTGAGATTCTTAGTTTTCTTATGTGTTTACTTATAGCATTGCATGAGGACACGGCAATAGTTTAGTATGGGGGATTTTGGTATGTGCTTAATTACACATACCATTTACCTAGGAAATCGTGCTTAAAAGACAAAATATACCAAAAATACATTGTATTTGTGTGTTTTGCTTTTATATTGTGCAGGTAACGGATATTCACGAAAAGGACAAAAATCAAGCCTTTACGAACAAAACCGAGCACGAGAACGGAAAGAGCAGAAAAAGTCAAAAAGTCAAAGTCAAAGTCAACCAAAAAGTCAACCCCGACAAAATCAAAAGTCAAAGCCGAAGCCGATATCAAAAAAATGTTAAATGGGCCGACTCGTACCCATCTAATGGGCCGGGTCAGCCCATTAAAATATTATGAAGACACTTAAATGGTTAATTCATAAAACCATTTAAGGCCTAAGTTCATAAGCCCAAACCCACTTAACAGCCCACCAATATGGTTGTTAAGTTTGTTACACCACAAGTCCTCAAAGGACCATTTTTGCAATGAAGTTATATGGCTTCAGGGGCTGTTCTTGTCTCTCTCCCAAACATCTACACCACAAGGACCATACCTGAAATCCCACCATACAAACTCAGGGGCCAATTCTGTCAAAATTCAAACCCTTCACCCTTGTTTATACCAAAACAGAGATACAAACGAAAAACCCATCTTCCCGCCATTTTTACTATTGCTATGTCTTCCTCCCCATCACCATCACCACCACAACCTGCCAAACACCTCTACCCTCTCAACCAAGCTCTTACACACATATTGCACTACCACTCGCCCTTGGGACTTTTTCAATTACACTTTGCATTATTAAATATTTATAGTCATTTAGTCCTTTTAAGCTTTCAGCCAATTTCTGCTTTAGCTTATTCAAATAAGCTGTTGGGCCACTTTTATTTTTCATAGGATTAACATAGTTCAAGGTACTTTCTGTGATTTTTTTAGATTTTTATAATTTAGTTTAATATTTTTAATGCATTTTTTTTATTAAATCAGTTTTAAATTCATAATAAAAAATATAAAAGTCAAAAAAATATAATTCTTTTTAAAAAAAAATTCTTTTATCATTTAGGACTTAGGAAAATTAAATTTACTTTTGTAGGATTAAAATTTTAGAATTTGGTTTTTTAAAGAACGGGATTTGGTCCCGTTATCGTTTTTCTTCGTTTTTCACTTTAATTGCTTACGTTTTTGGTTTACTTTTATTTGTTCTTATATTTTATTCATTTAGGTTTTATAAAAAGTTAAAAAATTATTTTAGGATTAAATTTCATGTTTTAGGTTTTCGAGTCGCGTTTTTACGTTCCTGTTATCGTTTTTAATTTCGTAGATGCTTACGTTTTAGGTTTAGTTTTCCTTCACTTGCTTTTTCCCGTAGATTTAGATAAGTAAATCAAACTCTTGATTATTCAAGCATAAATTCTCAAACCAAAACTCGATTTTCAAATTCACGCCTCGACGGGAAACGACTCGGGAAGGTTTTTTGTGGGTTTTGCTTTGGTTAAAAGCTAAATCCGTTTTAAAAGCCTCATACTTATCTCTCTTATTATTGATAGTATCCTTACGTATTTATATATTATTTATATATACCAAACGGTAAAGATCAATCTTCGATCCGACACCATCCTGTTGGTGCTGAACGGATGCTCATTCCACGGACTTCGGTCTGAGGATCCAAATCAACACCTCAAGGACTTCCTTAAACTTGTGAACTCGCTTGACCTTGAAGGTGAAAATAGGGAAAGAACGCGCATGCGTTTATTTCAATTTTCCCTACGCAATCAAGCTAGCAATTGGCTTGAACGCCTTCCAGCAGGATCCATCTCCACATGCGAGGATCTTACTACCCGATTCTTTACTTAATTCTTTCCACCGGGAAGGACCGCAAAACTTCGCAATGATATCCTGATGTTCCAACAACATCATGGAGAATCTTTATCCGAAGCATGGACTCGTTTTAAGGACTTACTCCAAAAAGTCCCTCATCATGGCATTAATCTTTGGCCCAAGTCCAAATTTTTTATGACCATGTTAATTCCATCATAAGACGAATCTTTGAATAATCGGCCGGTGGTAAGCTTCGTGACCTCAACCCCGAAGAATCCTGGGCAATATTAGAGGACCTCGCCCTCTATGACAACGAAAGTTGGGACGACCCAAGGGATTTCCTTAAGCCGGTCAAGGCAATCGCATTGCCTCAAGATGTCTCGAGTACATCCGACCACCGTCTAATCGAGCTTGAAAATCAAGTTCAATGCTTGATGGAAGCTCATCTTGCTCCGACACAACCTACCCATGTAAACAAAATCACTACCCCATGTGATATCTGCAGTGGTCCCCACGACACTCGCATTGCATGGAGAACCTTGAACAAGCCTTCGTTGAATACGCATCCTTGCATACAGATAAAGCGGGAGGTAAGTGGTATACCTTTAAGCCCGAGAAAAACAATCTTGGTGACACCTATAATCCGTCATGGAGAAGTCACCCGAACCTAAGGTGGAGACAACCTTAAAACACCTAAAATAATTTTTCAAACCCAGCTAACCGGTTTTAACCCGACGGTTCAATCCTGAACCGTTCCTTCAACAACCGTCCTCAAAATTTTAACAATCAATCATATATAGAAGGACTGGTTTCTGAATTCATAGCATCTCAAGACGCTAGACTATCCAAGTTTGAAGCCGATTTCAAACAACAGGAAAGCGAGATGACCAACAAAATTGACACAGTGTTGAAGGTCATCACCGACCGAATAACCAGCACGCTGCCTAGCGATACGGTTAAGAACCCAAAACTGGGTACCCATCCAGTTTTGTCTGCTCGTTCTTACCCAACAATGGACCCACAATGCTCAACACAAGTCCATAGCTCAATCAACACCATCATAATCCACCCCATGCAACCCGAAAAATCCTAAGTTAATGAGCCTAACATGGTACTGGAAGAAGAAAGCCTCAGAAATGCCAACTCTAACTCATAACCACAACCTAATCAATTTTCATCCATCGCCACAAAACAGGTGTGAAAACTTAACTCGATGCTTGAATTACTCGGGTTGGTTCCCCAATCATCCAATACGAAATTTGTCTTCTCTAAAGAGGGTGATGGAGAAGTAATGTTAATCGAGATTATACGAGATGATGATGAACCCCAAAATAAGGATCCCAATGAAGGAGAAGGGGAAACAACAGAAGAATTGGTAGTAGAGTACTTCGACACCTTTCCAACTAGAGATGAACTAACCTACCATAGGTACCTAATAAGTGGCCCAATCCCTTCAATATTCCTAAGGAACCCCATTATTTTGGAAGGATGCCCCTACAACCTTAAGATACCATGAAATATTAGGCACGTGCATATCGAAAAGGCTTACATTGACCTTAACTCTCCTCTTAATATCATGACCCGAATGATGTACAATTGGATCATGAGGAAAAAAACTTGACCCTAGGAGAAATACAAATGGAGGAATTAGCAATTTCACAGGAAGGATCAAAGGGATGCATGTCTTCGTCGAAAACTTCACCTATGTCATGGACTTCATGATTGACGAGGATATTAGTTCAATCATAGACCCTAGGTTGTCACAAGTGATACTAGGGAGACCCTTTATAGAAATATCCAACATGACTCATGACCCACCCGAAGGGGTTGTTAGATTTGTTAGAGGGGTCGACGAAGTCGCCTATAAGATGCCCCATAAGATAGAACAATACGACTCATTGTCAGACTTAGAAAAAGAGCATACCAAATTAGTCTATCTTAGGAACGAAGAAGATAAGAGAAGAGGAGTAAAGTATGTGATGAGCAAGATACTAGGATTTTACAAAGAATGCCTCGAACTTGGACCCGAGTACCTAACTGGAGTAGATGACGAAGGAGAAGTCACGTAAGGACATATGACTTCGAGTCTAGCTACAAGGCTCGTAAATAAAGAAAATCACTTTTTGGGAGGCAACCCAATTTACTTTTCTCGCAAATTAGGAGTGTCATGTGTGTTTTAATTATTTTCCATTTGTTTTATTATGTTTGAATTATCTTGTAATCATGATTTGTATTGTCTTTAACCTCGTCTTAATTTCAATCAAAGGTAT
>BQNB010129404.1:2660-19121 GCA_026074375.1 Tanacetum coccineum
GTCGACATTGTCGACCCAAAATAAAAGCCGACCCCAAATGAACTTTTTGTTGTAGTGATGATAGAGAACACAATAAAAACGATAGAAAAAACACAGCTTTAATTTAGGATTGAGTCGATTGACCAGCTGGGTATTTTGACACATCTCAGTTATGTATAAAAACCTTATAGCACTTTGACATTCCTCCATGTATGTCAGGGACACTTCCATGGGCGGAGCCACATGAGGACTAAAGAGGGCAGTGGCCCTTCCACAATTTAGAAAACCATATATAAAAAGTTGGGAATAGCAGAAGAAACCGAAACAGAACCGAAAACCGAAAAAACCAAAAAATTTCGGTTCGGTTTCGGTTTTTGTTCAAAAACCGAACCGTAAAAACCGAACCGAACCGAACTAAACCAGTTTTATAATAATATATAATTAATATAATATAAATAAATAAATGATAACTAAAAATTTTAAAAATTATTATAATATATATTATCTTAATGTTATATATATGTTTTGTCGTGTACGTGTGTTTAGTTGACAATATGTCGTTACAATGACAATGATCATACTATGTGTATTTTCACATGCGTGTGTCTATCTCTCATTTATATGTGTATAATTGTAAAAATTTGTGTAAACATTATTAGACTCATATTGACAAAAAAATTTAAAAAAAATAACTAATTTTCTACGTAAAACAAGTTTATTAATATAAATTAGCAAAAACCAAATTTAAACGGTTTGAAACCGAAAAAACCAAAAAACCGAACCGCAAAAACCGAGAAACCGAAAAAACCGAACCGCTAAAAACCTAGCGGTTTCGGTTTTTGGTTTTATAAAAACCGAATATTTCGGTTCGGTTTTGGTTCTAACCAAAAACCGACCCAAACCGAACCGTGCACACCCCTAATGAAAACTGACTATTTTCATTAAAGTATATCGATTTAGTATATCATTTTACTACTATGGCCCTCCCAAAATAAGTTTACATACACTTGGCCCTCCTAGAAAATATATTATAACTCTGTCACTGGACACTTCGATCATGTACGCTTGCAAACTCTCCTACATCGAGTCATCTAAAAATCCTTAGTGTCATCAAGATTTAGTTATCGTTATCAGGGACTAACCAAAGGTCATCAACCACCGAAGGGGAATCAACGGATTTCGGGGTGTTTGTTATCAGGACCATGTTCATCAGTATACGTGTATGTATAACCCAATAATCTTTATCAACCAATATTTTATCCGGTGTGAAGTTGAACTAGTTACTAATGTTAGAAACCAAGTTTTGTTGTAGAAGATAGGGTTATAAATTGTATCATCCTATTTTTTTAGAATAAAAAGTTTGTTGTTAGTGTTTCGAGCTTAAAGTGACATCCAATTGGGCAGTATGCAAGACTCAAACCTTTGCTTTGGGGGATAAACTCCACTTTTTTCGCTCATGAAGGAAAACCCTCACGGTGAAGCTCGAACTGAGACCTCTCGCATGTGGTAACAACCTTCTCAAGGTTACCCTTAGAGATGGTTAAATTGTATCATCCTATTAGATCAACGAAATAAATATTTATTATTTTTTGATGAAATTATTTGAACTTTTTGTCCCACATAGATGAATGAGTGAAAACCTTCTAATCTTATATACCTTTGTAAACATTGATTGTACGTCTATAAGTTAATACTATGCTTTCAAATCACACCTTGACCCAATAATTTGTTGGATTTTTTGTGCGAGTTTGAAAAAATTATATGAGCTTTATAGTTTTTTGTAAAAGAGACTTAAAGCTATACTTTTCTATTATAAATAATAAAAATATTAATGCAGAATAAAACTAGCGTCTTCACTTCTAAATGGAGAGCATTTTATCACATGTAAAGGGAAGTTGTGTAAAAATAGAGAAATATTTTGTCTACTTAAAAAATTAAAAAAAAAAGTTTCACACAAAACAATTACAAAAAAGAAGTAACTTAGTGGATTGCACAAGTGATCTTGCCACATCATTGTTCGAATAAACAACTTATTTGTTTATTTTGTAATTTGTGGTTGTATGCTTAGTCGTCACCGAGGACGAGATAAGTTGTTTTCGATAAGTACGTCAAGATTACTTACCTATTGTTCTTCATGGACTCAAAATTAAAAGTTCAGCCTTGGAGTGATATTGGTTGATTATCTACTTCGTATAAGCACAAGCTATTTAAGGGGGCTGTTTGGATTCGTATATTTAAACTATCAGCTCATTATATAACATCACCACCTTTTACCGCTTATATAGAATTTCCGGAACACTAATAAAAAACAACTTATGAGCTTCTCTTATCTCAGTGTGTTTTGATACAGCTAAACAACACATTTGTACAGTGTTGTAAAGCTCAGATTATTTACAACGTCAGTAATCGAGGCGAGTTAAGCCAAATTGGGAAAAAAAATTGGTTTGGTCAAAACTTGGTGTGATGTATTTGGACATTGTATAAAATGTATTTTTTTAACATATTTCTATGAGCAATTCTATGGGCGTCATTTGACAACGATACGCCCTATGTTGACGTCATTCTCCAGTTAATATTACGTCTTAGAAATGTTGATCTGATGATGAATTTGATGATAATCTAGAGGTTGGAGGAAGAAACATGCATTCGGATTAAAAGCTCATGAACTTGTATGGCCCCGAATTATTATTTGGCACATTGATTAGTGTGACTATTTATCGAGCGAAGTCAATAAACCATGCAATATATCTCTTGATTTACTTTTATTGCTTTTCGTCTCCTTCCAGGCTTCCATTGATTTTCTAGTACATTCAACTAGTTTTTGTCACGTTAGATCCAGAATAAACATAACAAAAGTGGATGCATGTGTAACTCTATTTTGTGAACACATTTAGAGAATCTACATTTACTTATATAAACGTGTATATATCTTTTAATACGTAGTTGTGTTGTTCGTGGTATCTATCTTTCATTATATGTGTAACTCCTGTTGGTAGTAGTAGATCCCAGATCAGGGTGAAGACAATCAATAGTCTAGCTAATTATCAAAGATGGTCATCAGATATCACTTGAAGTCGTGTAATCACTTTCCAAAGATGATTATTAGACCCTATGCCTGGGTTACACGAATACCTTATTGGGATAAAACCAAGTGTTTGTTTTTGTTCTAGACACAGATCAAGAACCCTGCGTTTCTATGTGTTTTTCCATGCAATTGTGATCCCTATTTATAGGGATTTACTCAAAACCTAATAATGGAATTAATGACATATTAATAGGCAATTAATCTCTTCCACAATTATCCTTTATAATTTAGGAATTAGTGATTTCATGACCAAATTAAATATGGTCAATTAATGCAGTCAAATCAATTATCCTTCATAATTTAGGAATAATGATTTCATGACCAAATTAAATATGATCAATTAATGCAGTCAAATCTGACAATTAAATAGGCAAATAACCACCCATTTAATCAAATCACTAAACGAGTCAAGGAAAATCAGCGACTTGATGGTGTACACGCCGTACCTCCAAACCCATTTCCAAGTATGATCCGATTCCTACAATTGCACTAAATTTCCAACAATCCTCCCCAATTTAGTACAATTCCTTTGCATGAAAAATCGAACATTAAACAAAACAAGTGCATAAGTTTTCTCAGTAGGGAGTTGGGTGTCCTAGCATTCGGCGACTTGGTTGAACTTTAATCCCATCCCTTCAACAGACTTTATAACCAAGTCTATATACAGTCCCTTCGTCAAGTGATCAGCTAAGTTTTGTTGAGACCTCACAAACTCTATAGATATCACCCCATTCGTGATAAGCTCACGAATCATGCTATGCCTAACACCTAAGTGTCTAGAGTTCTCATTGTACATCTGACTATAAGCCTTTGCCAATGTAGCAGCACTATCACAGCGAATAGCAATAGGTGCTATAGGTTTGAACCACAATGGAATCTCAAGGAGCAAGTTTTTCAACCATTCAGCTTCCTTACCAGCAGCTACTAAAGCCATAAATTCAAATTTCATTGTTGAACCAGTGATGCAAGAATACCCAGCCACTTGTAGACGAATTTTCTTCAGTGTTGCTGATCCAACTTGCATCAGTGTAACCTTCCAACACTGAAAGATAACCAGTATATGTCAATCTATGGTCCATGGTTTTCTTTAAGTACTTCAGTACCCGTTGAATTGTTTGCCAGTGTTGAGTACCATGATTACTAGTATACCTGCTCAGTTTACCCACAATAAATGCAATGTCAAGCCTTGTACAAGTCATGGCATACATCAAGCAGCCAATCACCCTAAATACTCAAGTTAAGATACTGCCTGACCATGATTGGGCATCAACTTCTCGCTTGTATCTATAGGAGTACTCACTGGAGTGCAATCAAAGTAATTGAATTTCTTTAGTACCTTCTCAATATAATGACACTGAGAAATTGCTATTCCATTACTTTCATGTTTAATCCTTATGCCAAGGATAACATCAGCCTCACCCATGTGCTTTATAGAGAACTTTAATGACAAAAATTTCTTTGTCAGACATGTCATCAACATATAGACAAATGATGACTCCTTTACCAGATTCATCAAATTTGCTATATACACATTTGTCAGCTTGGTTAACTAAATAACCATTAGACAAAACCACTTCATCAAATTCTTGATGTCATTGCTTAGGTGCGTGCTTCAGTTCATATAGAGACTTAATCAGTTTACACACCTTGTTTTCATTGGCAGGGATGATGAAGCCCTGAGGTTGGTTCATATATACCTCCTCATCCAAGTCATCATTCAAGAAAGATGTCTTCACATTCATCTGATGAATAACCAGATTGTGAATTGATGCCATAGCAATCAACAATCTTATGGTACTGATACGTGTCACTGGAGCATAAGTATCAAAGTAGTCTATTCCTGACTTTTGTTTAAAGCTCTGA
The DNA here is from genome assembly GCA_026074375.1 of Tanacetum coccineum. Classification (NCBI taxonomy): domain Eukaryota; kingdom Viridiplantae; phylum Streptophyta; class Magnoliopsida; order Asterales; family Asteraceae; genus Tanacetum; species Tanacetum coccineum. The sequence continues at coordinate 7,588 of BQNB010129404.1, forward strand.
ATGACCAGCCTTGCTTTAAACTTTTCAATAGTTTCATCTACCTTCAGTTTTTTTTGAAGATCCATTTGCAACCAAGAGGTTTGCAACCTAGAGGTAGATCAGCCAACACCTAAGTGTTGTTGCCCATGATGGAGTCCATCTCATCATTAATTGCCTCTTTCTAGAAAGCAACATCCTAGGACTTCATTGCTTCATCAAATGCTTTGGGGTCATCCTCAACATTAAAGCAATAGGAGTGTTGGTCAAATACCTCGTCCCTAGTTTCTTCAATTAAATATAACTGAAATTCAGGTCTAAAATCCTTTAGAGTCTATCCCTTTTGCTTTTTTTAAGCTTAGATTCAGGTTGTTGAACAACCTCATCAGTGACCACTTCAGGGACCACTGAACCACCAATGTCTTCAGTTCCTTTAGAAATACTGAGACTTGGTCTAGGGACTAAAGAAAATCTATTCTCATCAAAGATAGCATCCATTGATTTAATTATCGAGTCAATTGCAACTGAATCATTAGGTTCAATAACATAGAACCTAAAATCCTTGGAATGCTCAGCATACCCAACAAAGATGCATTCAATGCCTATTTCACCCAAAGTTTTCAACTTTGGATCAGGGTGTCTTAAAACTGCCCTACAGCCCCAAACCCTAAGGTAGTTCAGGTTTGGTTTCCTTTTAGTCTAGAGTTCATAAGAGGTAATCCTGTTTCTTTTATTGGGAACCCTATTTAATAAATAGCAAGCTGTTAACATAGCTTCACCCCAGAACCCTTGACTCAGTCCTGAGTAGGACAATATGGAATTAACCATTTCTTTCAGTACTCTGTTTTTCCTTTTAGATGTACCGTTTTGTTGTGAAGTATAGGGGGCATTCGTTTCATGAATAATACCAACAGACTGAAAATACATAGTATCCATGTACTCACCTCCCCTATCAGTCCTGAATCTTTTGATTTGGGACCTTTGTTGTGATTCAACTTTAGTTTTGAATACTTTGAATTTATCTAATGCTTCATCCTTTGAATGTAATAAATAAAAATAACAAAACCTAAAAGCATCATCAATAAATGTCACAAATATTTTTTATTCCCCAGTGAAGAAGTAGCATGCAGATCACATAAATCACTGTGGATCAACTCCAAAACTTTAGTTTTATGTTTTACATTTTGAAATGGTTTTTTAGTTATTTTGTTCAGCATGCAAGTCTTACATTGTTCAGTGTCCATGTCAAAAGCTGGGATTGACCCATCCATAGACATATCTTGCATCCTCTTAAAGTGGACATGGCACAGTCTAGCACGTCATAGGATTGAATCATTCAGTTTAAAGGTTGACATAAATGATTATTTACCAATATCATTAACAATATTAAGCCTTAACATTTGATTACACAAATATCCAAAATCAATAAACACGCCATGTATAGATAAAACAAATATATTAGATTCAATCACTTGTTTATAACCACAATTATTCAAAATACCACTTGATACTAATTTTTTCTTAATATTAGAAACATGCAAAACATTAAACAAGAGAATGATCTTTCTAGAATTAAATCTAAGATCTACATAACCACGTTCAATTACTGTGGACCAACAACATTGTTTCTCTTTGGCTTGTCACTATCCTATACCTTGAGGGACTCCTCAACGCGCAGATGATTGCCCAACTCAATAAGAGTTAACTCATCCTTTTTATGTTTCAAGGTACGCTTGAAATCTTAAGAAGGAAGGAGTTTATCAATGATATTAGAAACCTGAATAGTCTCGTCCATGTTTATTTTATGTTGTGTAAATCTACCAAGTATACCAAGAAGTTTATTGTATTATTCCATAACTCGTCTTGAATTAGTTATTTTGTAATTTGTGAAATTACTAACAAGGAACTTCTTACTTGATGCATCCTCAGCCATATATTTGGCCTTCAAGGAATCCCATAGTTCTTTGGAAGATTCAACATTTTGGTAAATATCAAATAAAGAATCAGACATACCATTAAGGATTAAACCTCTGCAAACATAGTCATCATTGTACCACTTGGCCCTCTTCCTGACTTGGTCCACAGTTAGATTATCACCACCATCTTCAGGCTTTGGAGTAGTCAGCACATACACCACACTCATGCTGGAAAGCAAGAAGTGTATCTTCTTCTACCATCTTCTAAAGTCCACCCCTTCAAACTTGTTAAGCTTGGCAAAGCTATAAGCCATGTGTTTCATAGCAGCAACCTCTATTGATTATCACAAAATAATCTTTTTTGATTGTTGGTAGTAGTAGATCCCAGATAAGGGTAAAGACAATCAATAGCTTAGCTAATTACCAAAGATGGTTACTGGATATCACTTGAAGTCATGTAATCACTTTCTAAAGAAGATTATTCGACCCTATGCCTGGGTTACACGAATACCTCCTTAGGATGAAACCAAGTGTTTGTTCTTGTTCTAGGCACATATCAAGAACCCTGCGTTTCTATGTGTTTATGTTTTCTGTGTATTTTTTTATGCAATTGTGATCCCTATTTATAGGAATTTACTCAAAACCTAATAATGGAATTAATGAGAGATTAATGACCAATTAATCTCTTCTATAATTATCCTCTACAATTTAGGAATTAGTGATTTTATGACCAAATTAAATATGGTCAATTAATACAGTCAAATCAATTATCCTTTATAATTTAGGAATAATGATTTCATGACCAAATTAAATATGATCAATTAATGCAGTCAAATCTAGAAATTGAATAGGCAAATAACCACCCATTTAATCAAACCACTAAAAGAGTCAAGAAAAATCAGTGACTTGATGGGTGTACACTCCGTACCTTCAAACCCATTTCTAAGTATGATCCGATTCCCACAATTTCACTAAATTTCCAACAATCCTCCCCAATTCAGTATAATTCCTTTGCATGAAAAATCGAACATTAAACAAAACAAGTGCATAAATGAAAATGTCCTGAGGATTGAATTTTCATCTTAGTAAATTACACGTTCAAATATTCGAGAATCAGGATGTTCTAAGAATTGAACCCTTCAACCCATTTGAATGCCTGAAGATAAAATACGCACAAGTTTTTAAACACATAAGAAACTACTGACACTATACAAGCCATGTGTCCATATCCAATTCATAAATGTTGTAAGAGCCAAAGTTCATGCTCCTTGAGGCGGCAAAACCTCAACATTTACATAGGTGGTTCCTCTTTATTCATGCTCCTGCTAAGCACTTTTTCAAAGAAAATAACCATTAAGAAGTTAACAACTTCATCATCCTTTTTAGCAGGTTCCAAGCACATCCTTGGGATGCTATGTAAATACATTGTAGCTAAACACCCTTGCAGACTCTCCATCTAGTCATCTATACGTCCTCAATATCATCAAAATCGTGAACTAGCCAATGGCCATTATTCGAAAGAGCACCAACGACCATCTGGTTGCTCCTTATCAGGATCCACTTCCTATTCTTTATGAGCTTCTTTTTATTGCAGCGCATTTTGATACAACAAAAAAGCACAAAGTTGTAAAACTCGGATTACAATGTCGGTGACCGAGACGAGTTAAGCCAAATTGGCCAACAAAGTTGGTTTGGTCAAAACTTGGTGTACGCAAAGTATTTAAACATTGTATAAATGTGTTTTTTAACATATTTCTATGAGAAATTCTATGGTCCAAGGACGATTACTTGTTTTACAATGATGCGCCCAATGTAGACGTCATTCTCCAGTTAACATAACATTTTAGAAAAGTTAAATCTGATGATGATAATCTAGAGGCTGGAGGAAGAAATGTATATTCGGATTAATAGCTCCTGAACTTGAATGGCCCCGAATTGATATTTAGCACATAAGTGTGACGTACAATTTATCGAGCAAATTCAATAATGTTTTATTCATCAATGATGAAAGTATGTCTCAAAATGTTTGCCAAAACCATGCAAATATATCTCAGTATCTCTTGATTTATTTTTATTGCTTTTCATCTCCTTCCATTGATTTTCTAGTACATTTAACTAGTTTTTGTCACGTTAGATCCAGAATAAACATAACAAGCAAATGCAAACAACTGCTTCCCTTTGTTTGAGCTAAAAAAGCGGACGTGTCAAAAACCATGGTTAAGAAAAAAAACGGATGTGTAACTCCATTTTGTGGACACATTTAAAAAGTCTACCGTTAGTTATATAAACGTGTATATATCTTTTATTGCGTAGTTGTGTTGTTTGTAGTAACTATCTTTTATTATACCTATCGCGAGCCTAATCGAGCTAAATTATTTAATGAGCTTTATGTTAACCTCAAGGTCGTTAAGACCCGGCACGTTTCGAGTTTTTACCGAGCCGATCCTGAATAGCTCACGGGGAATATACCTCTAACTAAATATAACGACGCTTAGAAACATTTTGCTAAGTAATGTTTTAAGAGTAATCAAGAAAAATAATTAATAAGAAAGACCTGCCCGCTTAAGGTTCATCCAAGTGGCCCGACATGAGTCATAAATTGTGCGTGACCCCTAACTTATAAAAAGTGAAAGATCTTTAAACAAGAACAACTTATAAAATTATACTATTTTTTGCAATCTATTATGGAGTTGATATTGAATTAACTTTTGATAGATATAATAATTGAACAAGATAAATTTTATTTTATTGTTCGTGTATCTTTTGAATTAAAGATAATCATATTTCGATCACCTAAATCGATCTTATTGTTGGAAAAATGGTTTAGCAAAATGAGTTTTTTCTAACTTTGGACATCATTTAATATATGTAGATGTTATATATACTTATATATGATTGGGGCTTTGCGTTCTCCTCGAAGAGAGCTTCGCAACGAGCTAAAGTATGTCCAAAGTTGAGTTAAGATGAATGAGATATCGTGTCTTAAAGTGAGGCACGTAGAACACAAAATCTGGGAAACAAGAACTACCCCACATCGCCCAAAGTGTGAAGTGGGAATGGGTTTATAAGGAACCTTTTAAAGTGACCTCTAAATTCCTTTGTGGGGTTTATGCTCCCACGCCTACGCGCGGGGGGAGGGGGTGCAAAAAATAGGTTTCTGGGCCAAGATGGGTTCTGTTCCACTGAACTCATGCGAGCCCGCGCGACCTGCGGACACGAATGCAGCTCCGGTGGTTTGCCTATGCGCCTATCTTTTTGCTATTGATTTCGTTTCCTTATTAGATAATGTTTCTAGAATATTCTGTGTATATTTAAATCACAGATTTATCTAAATACATTTAGATATATATTCTGTTAACTTGGCTTGGTGACCAAGCTAGGTTTAGCCTACATAAGCAGACTTTCTCATTCGGTTTTAAAACAAAGAAAACAAACTCCAATTAAACCATAACAGCAACGTCTTGAGCAGCCTTTCCAGCAGTTTCTTCGGTCAGAAACACTCGTCCTTTTTTAGTAATCTTTCAGGCAAGTTGTCTAGTCTGGCTGTACAACAGCTTTGGACGTTGTACCCTGGGAAACAGACGGCGAATCTGTTTTAAAGGAGTCGTGTTAAACACGAGCCTCGTTCTTCGTTTATTGTTTTAATTATTTTTTGTTAATTGCGTATTACTGTTATTCGATTTACGTTAATAAAGTGTGCAGGTTTCCCAACAGTCTTAAAACAGATTTTGTGTGTAAACATAATTAAATTTAATCGGATAATATTGTTAACAGGTTATTTATATAAACTGTTTCTGTCGAGACCTAGATAGAGTTTCGTTGGAATTCAGTTTAACATAAACAGACTTTAATTTACAGTTTACAGATACATAACATTTTTTTTTCAAAATCAGTTTACGTAAACATATAAACCATGATTGAGTTTCTATAAAACTGATTTGATTCGGTACAAGCAGATACCGTTTGATACAGTTTGTGTTTAATCTTTCAGGATGACTAACACTCAAACTCCTCCTCCTGCGACTACTGTTGTGATCCCAACTAGTGCGCCGGCTACCAACACAATGGCTAATCATGCAGAGAAACCAAAAAAGTTCAATGGTCAGAACTTTAAAAGGTGGCAACAGAAGACGTTCTTCTATCTCACCACCTTGGGTCTTGCACGGTTCTTAAAAGAAACTGTGCCTCAGGTTGAACCTCCTGCCGTAAGTCAATCCTCTAATGCACAAGCTGTGCAAGCTGTGGAAGCATGGAAACATTCAGATTTTTTGTGTCACAACTATGTTCTGAATGGTTTGATAGATCCTTTGTATAACGTGTACTGCAAGACCATGACTGCCAAAGAATTATGGGAGTCATTGGAACGCAAGTACAAAACAGAGGATGCTGGTACAAAGAAATTCGTGGTAGCTCGGTTTTTGGATTACAAGATAGTTGATTCAAAGAACATGATAAGTCAGGTTCAAGACCTTCAGGTTCTGCTACACGACATCCATGCTGAGGGAATGACTTTGAGTGAAACTTTTCAAGTGGCTGCTATAATTGAAAAGTTACCTCCAAGCTGGGTAGAATTCAAAAACTACTTGAAGCATAAGCGAAAGGAGATGAGTGTTGAAGACTTGGTTGTTCGTCTACGTATTGAAGAGGACAACAAGTTGGCTCAGAAAGACACTTATGCACCTGATTCTGCCAAGGCTAATATGGTTGAACATGCTGGGTCATCTTCAAGGTCCAATTCTAAGGGAAAAGGCAAAGACAAAAAGAAGAATGACAAGAAGGGCAAAGGGAAGTCTGAGTACCTTGCTCCTAAAGCTGGGATTGTGAAACAGAAGTTCCAGGGGACTTGCTACAACTGTGACCAACCAGGTCACCGTGCTGCTAATTGCAAGATGCCGAAGCGGGTGAATCCACGTCAGGCGAATATGGTGGATGAGAATGTGGACATGATTGCGATGGTGTCTGATGTGTGTGCCATGATCTCTGAGGTTAACCTGGTAGGTACTAACAACAGTGGTTGGTGGATTGATACTGGGGCAACTCGTCATGTGTGTGCTGATAAGAGTATGTTTCACTCTTTCAGAGCGGTTGACAATGGACAGAAGCTGTATATGGGCAACTCTGCAACTGCTGATATCAAGGGTGAAGGAGATGTTATTTTGAAGATGACATCCGAGAAAGAGCTCAAGTTGACTAATGTCTTGTATGTTCCGGAGATTCGCAAGAATCTTGTGTCCGGTTGGCTGTTAAACAAGTTTGGTTTTCGTTTAGTTTTTGAGTCTGATAAGTTTGTTTTGTCTAAGAATCAAATGTATGTTGGTAAGGGTTATGCCATGAATGGTATGTTTAAGCTCAATGTAATGGTTGTCAAGAATGAAATCAATAAAATGAACTCTTCTGCTTACTTGATTGAGTCTTCTAATGTGTGGCATGCTCGTCTTGGACATGTAAATTTTAATTCACTGCGTCGATTGATTAAATTTAATAGCATACCAAACTGCCATATTGATTCTAAATATAAATGTGAAACTTGTGTTGAAGCCAAACTTACAAGAACATCCTTCAAATCGGTTAAGCGAACAACCGAACCACTTGATATGGTACACACAGACATATGTGATTTGAAATCACTACCCACGAAGGGTGGCAATAAGTACTTTATCACGTTTATTGATGATTGTACAAAGTATTGCTATGTTTACTTGTTGAAAAGTAAAGACGAAGCTATAGACAAGTTTGTTCTATACAAAAACGAAGTTGAGAATCAACTTGGTAAGAAAATCAAGGTTGTACGAAGTGATAGAGGAGGTGAATACGTGTCTCCATTCGCCGAGGTATGTGCGCAACATGGAATAAGACACGAGTTCACTGCTCCCTATTCACCTCAGCAAAACGGTATTGCCGAAAGGAAGAACCGTACCTTGAAGGAAATGGTTACTGCCATGTTGATTAGTTATGGTATGAGCCAAGACATGTGGGGGGAAGCCATTCTAACGGCTTCTTATCTTTTAAATAAGATACCTCGTAAAGAAAAGGAAGAGACTCCTTATGAATTATGGATGAGACGAAAACCATCATATCAGTACTTACGAGTATGAGGCTGTTTAGCCAAGGTAGTTGTGCCAACTCCTAAGGCCTAAAAGATTAGACCTAAATCTGTGGATTGTATATTCATTAGATATGCTAAGAACAGCAGTGCTTATCGTTTCATTATACATGAATCAAAAAATTCGGATATACAAAAGAATACAGTAATGGAATCAGGGAATGCTTCTTTCTTTGAACACATATTTCCTTGTTTATCAAAAGAAACTGGAAGCTCAGCCAGATTAGATGATGAAGTTGTCCAAGATAAGAGACAACGAGATGATAATGATCTCCAAGATGAGAGACAAGATCAAACCGAGAAATAAGAAGTTGAACCAAGAAGAAGGGCAAGAAACGAGAAATCGTTTGGACCCGATTTTGTTTCTCTTATGGTAGAAAATGAACTCACATCTTACCGAGAAGCGGTAACTTCCTCGGAAGGGAAACAATGGAGAGAAGCCATCAAAAGTGAAATAGAGTCTATTTTACAAAACCATACGTGGGAAACCACTAGGCTATAAATGGATCTTCAAGAAGAAGATGAAAGCTGATGGCACCATTGACAAATATAAAGCAAGGTTGGTAATCAAAGGATATAGACAACGTGAAGGTCTAGACTACTTTGATACTTATTCGCCCGTTATGAGAATAACCTCGATTAAAATGATACTTGCTATTGCCGCATTACAAAATTTAGAAGTTCACCAAATGGATGTGAAAACGACATTTCTAAACAGAGATTTAGAAGAAGAAATATATATGAACCAACTTGAGGGTTTCATAGCTCCTGGACAAGAGGGCAAGGTTTTTAGACTTGTTAAGTCATTACATGGATTAAAGCAAGCTCCCAAACAATGGCATCAAAAATTTGACCACACCATGTTAGAGAGTGGATTCAAAATTAATGAATGCGACAAGTATGTTTATGTGAAGGACACAAGTAGTGGATATGTAATTTTGTGGTTGTATGTCGATGATATGCTTATCGTTGGCAACAACGACAAGATGATCAAATATACTAAAGACATGTTTAAATCAAAATTTGACATGAAGGATATGGGTTTGGCTGATGTGATCCTTGGAATAAAGATCATACGAACTCAGAATGGACTTGTGTTAAGTCAAGCACATTACATGGACAAAATTCTTAATACTCATAATGCGGGGGATTCTGGCCAAGCTAGAACTCCAATTGACACCAGTATGCATCTATCTAAAAATAGAGGCTTAGGTGTTGCCCAATTAGAGTATTCAAGGATTATTGGCATGTTAATGTACTTGATGATAGGTACCCAACCTGACTTAGCATATGAAGTTAGTAGGCTAAGTAGGTATACTAGTAATCCAAGTTGTGCACATTGGACAACTATAACGAGGGTACTTCATTATTTGAGATACAATCACGATTATGGACTGCATTATGACAGACATCTTGTTGTTATCGAAGGATACAGTGATGCAAATTGGATATCTGACATAAAGGATTCTAGATCGACTAGTGGATATGTGTTTACACTAGGAGGGGCCGCTATATCTTGGAAGTCTTCCAAGCAAACTGTTATAGCTAAGTCCACGATAGAATTAGAATTTATCGCTCTAGATAAATGCGGAGAAGAGGCGGAATGGCTACGTCAATTCGTAGAGGACATACCAAGGTGGCCTAAACCGGTAATGGCCATTAGTATACATTGTGACAGTAAATCGGCCATGGGAAGAGCTCAAAGCATAATGTATAATGGAAAGTCTAGACATATCCGTCGTCGACATAACTCGATACGACAACTACTCTCAATAAGAGTTATCTAAATTGACTATGTGGCGTCAAAGGATAACATCGTAGATCCATTTATGAAAGGCTTAAGTAGAGAGTTAGTTAATAAGTCGTCCAAAGGAATGGGACTAAAGCCCTTAAAGGAATGAGTTTCTATAAAGGAAAACCTAACCTAGTTGATTGGAGATCCCAAGATCTAGGTTTAATAGGACAACCTAATCATAGAAATGTAGGGGAAGTCACGTTAATGTGGGGGAGTTACTTAACTTGTAACTTCCTAGTCCATTCCTATAACAATGTAACTTGTTGAGAGGTTAAACATATGGCTTTAATGGTTTAAGATGAAATCATAAGGCATAACGATTCAAGATGAAATCTGAAAGTATATGTTTTTAATGATTAAAGATGAAATCACCTATGTGAGAGAGAAGTGGGGTCGCTTTAAATGGAATTGTGGGGGCATAATTCCTAAGAGCTCTTGCAGAACCAGGCTAGTGCTCATGACCATGACGGGCACGACTATGAGGACTTGACAAGGTCAGGGAGAGTCTTGTGTGAGTGTGTATTGTCGTATACGTAAATAAATGTTGAGTTTAAGGACATCGCGTCTACTCAGATCTAGGAGACTAAGCACATCTCATAAGGGAAGGTTCAAAGGGTCACACCTACCTATCCTATGCAGGACTTAACCGCAAGAATTTTGCCAAAATTTTTGGGTGTTTTTGACCGATCTCCATTCATGTGGGGGATTGTTAGAAAATATGCTTTTGAAAAGTGAGTTTTTGCAAACTTTGGACACCATTTAACATATGTAGATGTCATATATCATTGTATTAGATTGCGGCTTTGCGTTCTCCTCGAAGAGAGCTTTGCAACGAGCTAAAGTATGTCCAAAGTGGGGTTAAGATGAATGAGATATCGTGTCTCAAAGTGAGGCACGTGGAACACAAAATCTGGGAACTAAAACTATCCCACATCACCAAAAAAGGGAAGTGGATAGTGGTTTATAAGGAAGTCTTAGTATTGGCTACCAAATTCCTTTAGGTTGGTTATGCTCCCACGCCTACGTGCGCGCGCAAGGGGGGTGTAGAAAATAGGAATTCTGGGCCAAAACGGGATCAAAGCTTGTGAACTCATGCGAGCCCGCCCGACCTGCGGACACGAATGCAGCTCTGAAAGTTCACCTATGCACCTAACTTTTTGCTGCTTATTTGTTTCATTATCAGATAAGGTTTCTAGAATATTCTGTGTTTATTTAAACCATTAGAGTTTATCTAAAACAACTTTGTGATCAAGTTTTAGATATGAACAAAAGGTTTAAATTCGGCTAATGCTTATCAGCTATCCTGGCTTGGAGACCAAGATAGGTTTAGGCTATAAATAAAGCCTCTCTCATTCAGATTTCGATACAGAGAAAACGAACTCTAATTAAACCATAACAGCAACGTCTTGAGAAGCCTTTCCAGTAATTCCTTCGGTCAGAAACACTTGTCCTTATTCCGTAATCTTTCAGACAAGTTGTCTAGTCCGGGTTTACAACAGCTTTGGACGTTGTACCCTGGGAAACAAACGGTGAATCTGTTTTAAGGGAATCGTGTTAAATACAAGCCTCGTTCTTCGTTTACTATTTTTAATTATTTTTTGTTAATTCCGTATTACTGTTATTCGATTTACGTTAATAAAGTGTGCAGGTTTCCCAACAAAAACCACAGTTAGTTATAGTTTCATAAAAGTAACCAACGTGGAACTCATTGTCATTAATATAATGGTATAAAAACATCACAAAA
>BQNB010129405.1:0-16311 GCA_026074375.1 Tanacetum coccineum
TATATAATGTAAAAAAAAACACACAGATTACACAATTCTCAGGTGAAAAACAATATTATCCTCTCTTGTCAACTACCTTCAACAATCTCGACATAACCACCACTACACCGCCGTTCGAACCACCGCCGTTTAAACCACCACTACACCGCCGTAGCAGCACCTTTCTGTCACTATTTTGGAGGTTATTAGGTTAAAATTGGCTCTTCAAAAGGTTAAATTCTTACACTTTCAGCATTCACATATTTGTAATCGGTGTTCAGTTTGACGATTGCTTGTAATATTTGTTCATTAAATACTTTTATCGTTATCATTGCACCAAATTGATTCAATTTCATAATGCATATCAACTGTTTGATGAAATGCCTGAACGAATGTTACGCAAGCTGTGATCTTTATTTGTGGATTCATTGTTTTAGTTGTCTTGATAGTACATACGGTTATGCTTTATTAATTATAGATTTCGTTTTTACACGACAAAGGTATAGGTGAACGACTTCAATAAGCACATTTACAACCTCGTCACATGTGAAAATATACGTCTTGTAGCTTTTCAAGATGTGTGAACAACTTCGTCACATGTGAAAATATATGTCTCCGTAGCTTTCTAAGACGTGTGAAAAACATCTTCACATGTGAAAATAGGCATCAGGGATCTTCACATGTGAAAATATACGTCTTGTAGCTTTTTAAGATGTGTGAACAACTTCGTCACATGTGAAATATACGTCACGTAGCTTTTTAAGATGTGTGAAAAACCTCTTCACATGTGAAAATATATGTCTTGTAGCTTTTTAAGACGGTATTAGGACCCATAACCTAGTTTGTTACTAACTGCAACATTACTGATACCCTTATATTATATACTTATCTTTTTTAATAAAAAGAATCTGTGACACGAAACACTGTAAAAATAGTGATTATTACTAGTGTTGTATTAACTATGGTTTGCTATACGGTCTAGTATCCTTGGTGAGGCTACCATCAATCTTGCTGATTATGTTGATGCTTCACAGCCGGCTGCTATTTCTCTTCCACTTGTTGGATCCGATCATGGAACCATTTTGCATGTGAGCAACACAAATTCTTAAGCGTCGACTTCTTAAGCTTATAGTTCCTGAAATATATTGTTTGACATAACTCGTATGCTTTTGGTTTTAGGTTTCTATTCAGCTGCTGACTGCTAAAACTGGATTCAGGTATAGCTTTTTTAAAATGTTGATTAGAGTACCAATGTGCGTTGCTGATTACGTCATTTACGTGTATTAAATGTATACTTTGTTGATGTAATGCAGAGAGTTTGAGCAGCAAAGAGATAATGGCCTGCAAAGTGGAAATAACGTAGATAAAGAGACCGAACCTAATACTGCCAGATCATCATCTTCTGAACTGGAAATGCTCGATGATCGGGAGATGAATAAGGTTAGCTTTTTTTCATCATTTTTACATGCCACATATACTATTCTTTTTTGTTGCTAAATTCCGTCCGTTTATTTCTAACTAAGCTAAGACCTAAGAAACAAACATACATGAAGAATGTTCAGTCTCGCATGTTACATTTGACGGGTCGTCAAATGCATCAGAAAATTACAACACTTATGATGTCGATAGTGTTAAGACAAATCATATAAACGAGTTAGTCAAAAGATCCACATGATGCCACCAAAAGAAAATTAACGATTATGTCTAGAAAATTGAACCATCAGCAACCATTTGTGCCATACGAACTTTTCCATCCTCATCCAACCGATCAAACATATGGAAAAGTGGCGCACTCCTACCAATTACGGACATCGCCTTAAGGCACTCATCTTCAGTGAGACCATATAAATCGTTCATCTGTGTCATAACTTTGTCCATCATTTCACTGGATGCATTGATTCGTTCATTAGCCAATTTCTCCAAGTTTTCGAAAAAGACCCGCCCAAAATTCTCAATGGTTTTCTTTAGCACGCCCAACGATTCCACACAAGTTTCACCAAGCCCGTTATGTTCATCTCTTTTGCGTTTACGACGAAGAAACATTCCCACTAAAGTAAGTCTTTAGCTTTCAAACATGGGTTTATTTCATTTTCATCTACTACGCCTTCATCTCCATCTCCAGGACCGTTTGCTTGATGATGTTTAGCTATGTATTTACAAAATATAGTGTAAAGCTTTTCATAATGTGGAAATGGTTATGTTCTAAACTGAGCAGCATATATATGTTTGTGCTAAGAGCACACATAATCATTACCAAGATACGATATCAAAAGATTATTTAACTCATGCTTACCATAAACACATTGGTTGAATCCAATGGGTTAATTTGGATACATATTTATTGACAACAAATCAAACAGGTAATCAGGGTGTTTGGGATTGCTTATTTAAGTAATTAGCAACTAATCGCTTCTTATAAGTAAATGAGCAATTGCTTTATTCTTATTGAATTGACTATTTATAAAAAACATACTTTGATGTATTCGTCTCATACTTTATTGTCTGCAATAAATGATTTCATGATCTTTTGGTAACTTCTCACTTCAGTAATAATCTAGTTTTGATTGCAAACCTGTCTGTCATGAAGAAACAGCTCAGTTATGGTTTTGTAGGTTTGAGATATTAGGATTGGACAATGTCATTGAAGGAAGGTTCATGACATTAGAGTTTAGTTTATAGTGATCAATTTAGTTCAAAAACTAACCATTAGGTTATAACTAAAGAATCACATCCCTGGTTATGCTATATTGTTCCCTGATCCACTATTAACAGTTAAAAAGTGAGTATATCAGTGTATGTATTGGTGACACTTTTTAGTTCGAAAAAAGATATCTTTATATTTGAAGCAATTTTATCACATGATACTATGGGGGTACAAGTTTTCAAGATAACATAAGTTGTCATCACTAGGTAAGTATGTTGTTGGAATTATAAAGGAGTAGTATGATTTATTTTCAACAACTAATGCTAATATAAAGGAGTTGTATGTTTATGTTGTTGGGATTTATGATTACTGGATTATACATTTGTTTTCTTCCTGGGTAGTGTATCAGCAAGTATTCTTGGTGTTTGGATAAGGGATGGCTGTTTGGTACTTATGGCTGTAAGTATTCAGAGTGTTTGGTTAAAAGTTTGTGCAGCTTATGCAACTGCTATTGGTGGTCTGCTATCTATCCTTTTACGATTTGGGTCATGAAGATGGAGAATGGCTTTTACTTTTACACCAGCCATAGGAATACCGTCAGCTGCACTTTTTCTGCTTTATATTGGAGTTTAACTTGGTTCAGTCATCATGTAGCTATTAACTATTGGGTTTTCATTGGAAGGGTTTTCTTGGATAATTATGGGTTTGGATTAGACGGCAATCTGGGTTGGAGGAATTCTTGGCTTAATGAGGACCCGACCCATCTAGAGCGTGCCGTCTTGCATGGGCTGGTTACTTACTTTTTGCTAAGGTGCTTTCTTACTCCTATTTTGTTTCCTAGTCTTTGGTTGCTTGCTACTTCTCTGTTAAGGTCTGATCATAGGCTGGTTGAGGATCATGAAAAACGGCCTATGGGTATTTTTTTGGAATCTGTATATGAGTCTTATGTATGCTGATGACCTTACGTTTGCTAAGTTTTCTTTATGTGCCAAAGATTTACACTATGCGGAAGTTTATAGTTGGTCTAGTAAGTTTTATACTTTCTATATCAGTGTATGCATCACGTTCTGCAATTTTGCCTTATCAAAGATTGATTTACCTGCTTTTTAGTTTAGTTTTTATATGGAATTTGCTACTGGTTTGTTTCATGTTTCTGCATTTGGCATAAATGGGTCATTTGGTGTTCTATGCTGGATTGTTATATCAGCAAATGGGTATTTTGGTTGCTTATTCTTCTTTAGTGGGACATGTATCAGTATATGCTAAAATTTTAGAGATGTTTGTTGGCTCAGTGTATGCTTAAGGTTTATGTGGAAATTGCTAAGAGTTTCCAGTGCATTATTGTTCTTTTGACTCGTGGTTTTTTAGCTTGTAATCTGATCTGTTGCATGGATTTGGTACTTCTGAGCTTAATGGTTTTACTAAGGGTGTTTGGAACAGATTTAATACTATTAGCAGATTGGAAAATTTATCAGATAATTGGACTGATGCGATCTCTGGTGTATCGCTCAGACCTGCTAAGAGTGATAATGAGGGTTACTTATATTTTTATATGGACTGTTTGGGTAATGGGTTATTATGGGTTAATAGCTGCAATATTGTTCTTCTGTCCTATGGGTTTTTGACTTGGGAACTGTTCATGATGTGTTACACTTACCCCGTTCCTATCATTGCTGTTTGGGACCTTATGGGTTGTGGTTTTTGGTTATGCAACAAGACTTATATTGTTGATAAAGGTTACATGGATGCTGAGATATTGATGTTTAAAATAGCTATGCTTTGGTAACTTTTTGATCAAAGGTCTAAAACCCCTCTTGGCAAATACAAGCTAATGAATATATTACTCATTCATATTAGGCAATGTGGGCACGTTCATACATACATAAAACACATCCAATATATTAATCTATATTCACTTATATTCATGTTATAATGAGAGATGCTGAAGGTTCATTTTTTCTTCTCTTAACGTGATTGCGCTTTTACCTCTTATTGCAATTGGTTTTCGATATTTGTTTTTGCCTGAAATATATTTTTCAAACTGCGATTCAAGTTTTCGTTTTGAGTTGGAAGCTGAGTTCATTATTTTGGTTTCTGGATTGGGTTTCAGTCGTATTTATTAGAGGGTGGAACTGTTATCAGTATTGGTCTTGGGACTACTTATTTGTATGTTTGTGTTTACAAGAATGGCCATGTTGAGAGTATAGCAAACAACCAATCAAATTGTATCAGCCAAGTTGAAATGATTTTAAGGATGTCAAGAACGAATGGCAGCAACGATCATTACGGGTTCAAAGTCAAATGAGAACGAATGTGGTTCGAGTGGTGCATTTCCCGCAGGTTAAATGACATTGCACGTTTGATATGTAAATTGGGGATGTCCTGGTTAAAAATGGATCAACGTGGTCAAAAAAGAAGAAGTTGTGCTTGCTCAAACTGGATAACATCGGAGGAGAAAATAACCCGAACTATTGAGGTAGACCATTTGCTGTTAACTGATCCAACATATAAGATAAGGTTTAGTTTAGTTTAGTTTATTCTTCATGTATCTTCTAATTTTACAATAATGGTTGAGTAAACTGGTTGTACATTTGTAATTTTGTTTATACCAACTGCTATAAAATTGTACTCCGTATTTGGTTGTTTTTAACTTGACTTGCTTTAGAGGATTTGTAAGTGCCGCTGATCTCATGTATAAATGTGCGTGTATTTACCAGTGACGAAAAGTTTTTTCATACGTGAAGAAAAAAAAGTATATTTTCATGTATAAATGTACGTGTAATTACTACTTAAGAAAGTTTATCCACAGGCGAAGAAAAAGTATATGTTCATGTATATGTATTTACTAGTGAACAAACTATATTCACGCGAAGAAGAAAGCATATACTTATGTATAAATGTACGTCGAGAACTAGCAAAGGAGGCGGTAAGGAAATCGCTAGTAAGATCAAGGCTTCAATCATTGTTCATAATTTTCACGCACGAAAATATTCTAACAAAACTTAAATAATCGTCTATTAAACATCAATATCTCATATTTTTACACTTCTATTATCAAAAATATGCTATTAACATATAAGTTTCAATTTTTGCTCATCATTTGCACGCGTGAAGATATCCATACAAAACTTAAATAATCGTCTATTAAACATCAATATCTTCTATTTTTGCAATTCTAGTATAAAAATTACACTAGTAATATCAAAACTTTAATCCTTGCACATAATTTGCACTCGTGAATATATTCTTACAAAACTTAAATAATCGTCTAGTAAACATCAATATCTCATATTTTTTTCATTTCTAGTATAAAAAATACGCTAGTAAGAGCAATGCTTCAATCCTTGCTCATAATTTGCACACGTGAAAATATTTTTACAAAACTTAAATAATCGTATATTAAATATCAATATCTTATAATTTTGCACTTCTAGTATAAAAAATACACAAGATCAAATCTTCAATCTTTGCTCAAGATTTGCACATGTGAAAATATATTTTTACAAAACTTAAATAATCATCTATTAAATATCAATTTCTCTTATTTTTGCACTTCTAGTATAAAACTACGCTAGTAAGATCAAAGCTTTAATCCTTACTCATAATTTGCACACGTAAATATATTCTAACAAAACTAAAATAATCGTCTACTAAACATTAATATCTCATATTTTTACACTTCTAGTATACAAAATACGCTAATATGAGCAATGCTTCAATCATTTCTCATAATTTGCACACGTGAAGATATTTTTACAAAACTTAAATAATCGTCTATTAAATATCAATATCTTATAATTATGCACTTCCAGTATAAAAAATACACAAGTAAGATCAAATCTTCAATCCTTGCTCAAAATTTGCACATGAGAAAATATATATTCTTACAAAACTTAAATAATCGTGTATCAAACATGAATATCTCATATTTTTACACTTCTAGTATAAAAAATACGCTAGTAAAATCAAAGCTTCAATATTTGCTCATAATTTGCACGAATGAAGATATTTTTACAAAATTTAAATAATCATCTAGTAAACATTAATATCTCATATTTTTCTGCATTTCTAATATACAAAATACACTAGTAATATCAAAGCTTCAATCCTTACACATAATTTGAGTGCGTGAATATATTCTTACAAAACTAAAATAATCGTCTTTTAATTATCAATATCTTATAATTTTGCACTTCTAATATAAAAAATACACATGTAAGATCAAATCTTCTATCCTTGCTCAAACTTTGCACATGTGAAAATATATTTTTACAAAATTTAAATAACCGTCTATCAAACATGAATATCTCATATTTTTACACTTCTAGTATAAAAATACGCTAGTAAGATCAAAGCTTTAATATTTGCTCATAATTTGCACGAGTGAAGATATTCTTACAAAATTTATATAATCGTCTAGTAAACATCAATAGCTCATATTTTTGCACTTCTAGTATAAAAATATGCTAGTAAGAGCAATGCTTCAATCCTTGCTCATAATTTGCACGCGTGGAGATATTTTTACAAAACTTAAATAATCGTTTATTAAATATCAATATCTTATAATTTTGCACTTCTAGTATAAAAAGTACACTAGTAAGATAAAATCTTAAATCTTTGCTCATAATTTGCACATGTGAAGATACATTTTAACAAAACTTAAATAATCGTCTATTAAACATCAATATATTCTATTTCTTGCAATTCTAGTATAAAAATACACTAGTAAGATCAGAGCTTCAAACCTTGCACGTGTAAAGATATTCCTATAAAACATAAATAATTGTCTATTAAACATGAATATCTTGTATTTTTACACTTCCAGTATAAAAAATACCATAGTAAGATCAAAGGTTCAATATTTGCTAATAATTTGCACGAGTAAAGAATTCTTACAAAACTTAAATAATCGTCTATTTAACATCAACATCTCATTGTTTTGCACTTCTAGTATAAAAATACGCTAGTAAGAGCAATGCTTAAATCCTTCCTCATAATTTTTACGTGTGAAGATATACTTACAAAACTAAAAGAATCCTCTATAACATATCAATATCTCATATTTTTTGCATTTCTAGTATAAAAATAAACTAGTAAGATCAAAAGCTTATATCATTGTTCATAATATGCACGCGTGAATATATTCTTACAAAACTTAAGTAATCATCTATTAAACATGAATATCTCATATTTTTGCATTTCTAGTTTAAAAATACGATAGTAAGAGCAATCTTTAATCCTTGCTCATAATTTGCACGCGTGAAGATATTTTTACAAAACTTATATAATCGTATTTTAAATATCAATATTTTATATTTTTGAACTCCTACTATAAAAACTACGCTAGTAAGAGCAATACTTCAATCCTTGCTCATAATTTACACGCATGAAAATATTTACAAAACTTAAATAATCGTCTATTAAATATCTATATCTTATAATTTTGCACTTCTAGTATAAAAAATACACTAGTAAGATAAAATCTTCAATCATTGCTCATAATTTGCACGCGTGAAGATATTCTTACAAAACATGAATAAATCTATTAAACATGAATATCTTATATTTTGCACTTCATATATAAAAAATATGATACTAAGATCAAAGGTTCAACATTTGCTCATAATTTGCACAAGTGAAGATATTCTCACAAAACTTAAATAACCATATATTAAATATCAATATTTCATATTTTTTCACTTCTAATATAAAAATTACGTTAATAAGATCAAAGCTTCAATATTTGCTCATAATATATTCCTACAAAATTTAAATAATCGTCTATTAAACATGAATATCTCATATTCTTGCACTTTTAGTATAAAAATACGCTAGTAAGAGCAATGCTTAGATCTTTGCTCATAAATTTATGCGTAAAGATATTCTTACCAAACTAAAAGAATCATCTATAAAATATCAATATCTCATATTTTTGCACTACTAGCATAAAAAATACACTAGTAAGATCAAAGCTTCTATCATTGCTCATAATTTGCAAGCCTGAAGATATTCTTACAAAACTTAAATAATTGTCTATTATCAATATCTCATATTTTTGCACTTCTAGTATAAAAACACGCTAGTAAGATCAAAGGTTCAATCTTTGCTCATAATTTGCACGCGCAAAAATATTCTTACAAAACTTAAATAATCATCTATTAAACATCCACATCTCCTGTTTTAATACAAAACTTAAATAATTGTCTATTGAACATCAATATCTCTAATTTTTGCACTTTTAGTATATAAAAAATACGCTAATAAGTCCAAAGCTTCAATTCTTGCTCATAATTTGCACGTGTGAAGATATTATAAGAAAACTTAAATAATGGTATATTAAACATCAATATCTCCTACCTTTGCACATCTAATATAAAAAATATGTGAGTAAGAATAAAGCTTCAATATCTGCTCATAACTTGAACGCGTGAAAATATTCTTACACAACTTAAATAAACATCTATTAAACATCAATATCTCCTATTTTTACACTTCTATTATATATATACACTAGTAAGATCAAAATTTCCATCCTGGCTCATAATTTGCAAGCGTGAAGATACTATTATAAAAATTAAATAATCATTTAGTAAACATCAATATCTTCTAATTTTGTACTTCTAGTAAAAGAAATACGCTAGTAAGATCAAAACTTTAACCCTTTCTCATAATTTGCATATGTGCGAATATTTTTATAAAACTTAAATAATTGTCTATTAAACATAAATGTCTTATATTTTTTCACTTCTAGTATAAAAAATACGCTAGTAAGAGGAATGCTAAAATCCTTGTTCATAATTTGCACACGTGAAGATATTCTTATAAAACTTAAATAATCCTCTACTAAATATCAATATCTCATATATTTGCACTTCTAATAAAAATACACTAGTAAGATCAAAGCTTCAATCATTGCTCATAATTTGAACGTGTGAAGATATTTGTACAAAAATTAAATAATTATCTATTAAACTTCAATATATCTTATTTTTTGTGCTTCAAGTATAAAGATACACTAGTAAGATCAAACCTTAATCCTTGCTAATAATTTGCACACGTGAAGATGTTTGTACAAAACTTAAATAATCGTTTATTAAACTTCAATATCTCATATTTTTACACTTATCTATACTACATTATAAAGCATTTGGGAATAGAAAGTCTGAAAATTCAGACTTTTCATATTTAGAAAGTCTGAAAATTCAGACTTTTCCCTTTCTTTATATAGATTTATGGAAATATCCCTTTTAACAACAAACACATCCATCTAACAACCTTTTGTAACAACTTTTTGTTATGTGCAATCTTGACCATCCATCTCATTTTAGGAAAACACATCTTAAAGTGACATGTGTCACTTCCTAACTAAAAACATATTTTTATAAAATTTTGTGCTCTTTAATTCAACATCCATTTTTAATATATTTTTATTAATTTTTAGTTTTTTTTATTTTTAATGCTCCCAAAACCGCTGCTTTGCGCGGGTACCATTCTAGTAGTATAAAAAATATGATAGTAAGATCAAAGCATTAATCTTTGCTCATAATTTGCACGCGCGAAGATCTATGTTTCGATCCTTGCTCATAATTTACACTAGCAAATGTATTCTTATAAAACTTTAATAAATTGATAAATGTACGTGCATTTACTAGTGAAGAAAGTTTATACACATAAGAAAAAAGAAATATAAATGTACATGTACTTACTAGTATGAATGTACGTGTATTTACTAGTAAAGAAAGTTTATTCACACAAGAAGATTTTTTTTATAAATGTACGTGTATTTCTAGTGATGAAAGTTTATTTACACGCAAAGAAAAAAGTATATACCTTGTATAAATGTATGCCTATTTACTAGTGAAAAGTTTATTCACACGCGGAGAAAAAAGTATATAAATGTATGTGCATTTACAAGTGGAAAAGTTTATTCACACACAAAGATAAATGTATATGCTCATGTATAACTAAAATACAATCAATTATATATGGAGCATAACTAAAATAACAGATAACATGATAACTGAAATAACAAATAACTCGATAAGCTATGCTGAATTATATCTAAAAAAGTTTTCGAGTGATTCGTACAGTGTCAAACATTCATAACCACTATCCAATCTATGCCTTTCCAAGGGAAATAGATAGCAAGTAGAGTAGCCATTTAAAAACAGTAAATTTTATGAGAAAATAAAGTGACATCCGGAGTTTCTTTCCTGCTGATGTCTGTAAAAAGTTGTGATATAGGAGCACCCAGTTGAGTTTCAATGAAACGGATGGCAACCTTGGTTGAAAATGGGGGTATTTGATCCTGGTAAACAAACTTTGGTAATAGTGAGAGTGATTAATTATAACAAACTAAAGTGCACTTCTTATAAGTTAAAGAGTTATCAGGTCCGTACCTGTAGTTTAGCAAGTTCAGTACGATATACAGAAGGTAGAATATCTAGTCTTGTGCTGAGAGCCTGTCCAAAGCTGCAAGTCAAAACAAAATGAAGTTAATAAGGCTGCATTCTGTTTTAATCAATCACCCATTCCACTTCAGTTTCTATCTAATTCCCATCCGAGTAGAATTCATATATGCATAATGCATATAACATTTTGATGTAAAATTCACCATATCCTCACAGCTATCTCAGGTAAAAATCAAAATGATGAAGGGAAGGACGTGAAAAAAATACAAAAGAATACTTTCCTTGATATAAAAAGGACCCAAGCGGATGAGTGTATCACAAAACTGAATCAATTAGAATAGAGTTACTTTTTGTTTGTTACAATAATTAACAAACAATAAGGAAAGAAAACTGATATGAGGGTGAACTACAAATAAAGCAAAACAATGTACATATTCATATGGGAACCGCCCTAGAAATAAGAGCTTAAAATACTACATGCTAGATTGGGCATCTAAGCGTAGACCAATTGAAAGAATTGGGCTAGCATGAGTGGTATCCAATAAACCATAGAGCAATTTTTAGCATTCAAATCCCTCAACTTATCAGCAGATTTAACAGCCAAAAAGATGCAGTGCACCACACCTGTTTGTGTCATGACAAAAAAGACACGAAAACAATAAGCTCAAAATGACAAATACCATTCAGGTATAATTCCTCTTCTGCTACCAAACCAAAGCACTAATCATAAACTAATGCGAAACCCATGCTCATAAATGGGTGCATGTGATACATAATTTTTCACTCACTAGATATCAGAACAACCATAGTAGCCTCTTCATTTGAATCAACCAATCATGTGCATAGGCAGTTAAACAGACAATATACTTTCTATATTATATCCTATTGTCGCAACATGTTACAAGGTCCATTAGACACGCTATGATTGCTTCCCAAACAGCCATAGTACAGGTATCACTATGGAAAGGAAAAAAAACAAGTGATGATGTACCTTTTTAGTGGACATATTACTTTAAAGACGAAGAAAAGGAAAACATTGTTCGACCAATCATTGTAAGGAATAGCTCATGGCCGAAACTTTTGGCCTTGATTCAGCATCTTATAGTTAAATTACACAGGCTACTATAAGGTTGATGCTGTCATAAGCATTATGAGATTAATTAATTCCTAACCCTTGAGTATTATTATTAGTTTAGCGATTGAGCACTAGATTAGTTTGAACCTTCAAGTCTTAACTCTTGATTAGTTTAGTTTAACAACAAAACAATGGACATGTTCTCAAACAAATGAATGGACTGGAATAATTTTAATGGATAACATGACAGACATCATAAAATGAAAATCATGTTATTTCATAGTCATGTCTTAAGTTCAATATCAACGAAGTGGTGTGTGTATAAAGCTAGTATACTATAAATTTGGAAGAACACTTACTTGTAAGAAGGCAGCAAGCCAACCTCATGAATATCAGCTGGTTCAATTCAACCACTCTACTATCCGCAATTACGGTGTATATTTATCTATTTTTCCTTTTCAGGCTTTGGAAGTTGGGTCTCATTGGCTGGCTTGTAGCTGTTCTCGTATCTGGGGTTTGAGTCGGCTGAAATGGGATCAGATGCCTCTTTGTCAACATGCATGAATCAACTGGGGCACTTCTTGATGTGATGACTGGCGAAGCTAGTTTAGATTTTAGCTTTCGTGGTATTTCTAACCTCTCTAGAATCCTTGAAGTTTTTTCGTTCAGTGGCTTACTACTCTCAATCGGTGTAAAGGCCAGATGATCCAACTTTGGTTTAGAGACACAATTGAGGTGACTGATTTTAGGAATCTCATTGACAATTAGTTGTTCCCATTCTTCTGTTATACGTTCTGTAATTTTATCTCGTCTAGATTTAAAATCCAACTGTGGAATTTCCTCTTCAGAACCTATCATACCCATTGCTTGCTTTGAGTCTGAACTTTCAGATTCATTTAACGAATCTCCTTGAGTTGAAGTTGGTTCAGGAGGTAACTCCTCTGATTTGGCAGGTAATGACCTGTATATGTATAGTCATTGTGATACACATATATTATATATTAAAGGGAAGCTAATTTGTGTAAAAGATGAATCACATTTACCAAGAGTTTCATAGATTAATTATAGTATGATTATACAGTCATGCTAAAAGAGAAGATATTTACCGAAAATGCAAGCTTTCTTTCACAAGCACATTCAGTTTTTGATGGAATCCCCTTTCATGCTAGATGGGATTATAGTCCCTTACTTCAATCTGAAGAACATAATAGAATGTGAAAAAGGCATGAGTTTTGGTATATTACAAGTACAGACCATTGCGATCAATTTAGTGTAACATATTAATTATAAAATTCTATGACAAATTGCCTAACAAAAATATTGTATACGATTTTCAGCATAACAGAAGACGATGCTCATTTGTTATTGGCTTTGGTTTCACGCCTTGTTTTTTTTTTGCTTGTAAGACTGTTTATTTCACTTAGATGTCACACTTTCAAAGATGGTCATGTCAGACCAGTACAGAGTCTAGATGAGCTAATAATCAAACAAATCAAACCTCAAGTACAGAGTCTCTGATATCCTTAGCTTCTGTAGACTCAACTGATTAGCTAACATCAGTGATAGGTATCACTTCTTCTGATCCTGCAAGCCTCTATAGGAGTCATAAAAAGGTAAGAATCCTAATGAAATTTGAAGTATCATGAAGAGATTAGACGGGTTGTGTTTAAGTCCGTCCCGTCGGTGGTAACATTCTGAAGGTCATGGCTTCAAATCACACTTTTCCCCTCACATGAGATATGATTAATGCCTGGTATCTAATCTCACGTAGACTGCAATTAGTAGAAGGAAACAGAACTGACCCTGAGCAACATCACTCCGTTATTTGAAGGCAAAAGTATGTAATAGCACTGGACTGATGTCTCCCTTATAGTCTCTGTATTACATCAGGACGAGAAAACCAATCCTTGATTCAGATAATGTAAGGTGTTGCAAAGCCCTTGGAAGACTACAAAATTGCATCTAAAGAAAACTTGTGGAATTGATGGCGGAACAAGATCATTTAGGAGAAGCCTGTTATTAATGAAACTGAAAAGGATGAACCAGAACCATTCAGTGACCTTAGTTGTTTAACTCTGCCTGGTCAGTATCATCCAGATCATTAAAAGTAGATGGGACAACAACAATTGGAGTCCCCATAATCAACCCTGTTACAAAAGACCAACAAGTAAAGAAGTGGATATAACAAGAGCTTTTACATATATAAAACTAGCAGATAACATATATAACTAGTGGTTTCTAAGTTAGTATGTCCAGCCAAATGGTTTTGTATTAGTTAACACTTTTTGAAGTTTTTAACACCTATGAAAATCTTTGGTTTTCTGAAAGATTAGACCCACCCGAGTACAAAGACTCCAATGGAAAATCTAAATTTCTAAAATAATCTGAAACAACAATAGGAGTTATTGAAGTCTGTGTGTATTTCTCTGCACCTAGAATAAGTAAATCAGCTCCATGTGACCAAAGTTTTGATACTTTAACTGACTAGTAATTTTCAGGGAATTCAGGTAGGAAGATATACAAATCTAGTTATACAAATGAATTGGGTGTGAGAGTTACCTTCACATAAAGACCATAAGTTGGTTCTTTCAATTATGTTGAAGTCAATAGGTGAGGTAGCATGCTGCAACTTAATATAGTAGTGAAAGGACGGCATGAGCAGGACTGTATGCTCGCCAACCTTCAGAGAGTTTCTAATCAGATCAAGCGCGGCAAGCTCATTACCAGTGACTGGACAAGAAGTGGACTTCACCAATTTGTTTCCACGTTCATCATCCAATGGATAACCATGGCACCTACACACCTGATAGAGAGTAAAGTTGATTCAGTTATAAAAAATAGGATATAACATATCAATGACATTCAATGGTTTTTTTAAACTCTATCACAATGAGAAAAGATAAAGCGCAAACTCTTAAGTGTTAACTACATGCTAGTCCATAAAAGAAATAAAGATGACTCAAAACTAAGTTACATTTTTTTTGATAGAATTTGACTCTCTTAGAATTTGGTTATCCTATACAAAATTTTCTTCTATCGGCCAAAGGTAACTTCTTTAACAAAATCATAGGCCATGAATGATACAACTCCTTTGCGGTAATATAGCAGTTTACTCATTTGAAATCTTATAATGAGAATATACAAATTCTATATGATCTACTTGGATGATTTTTCATAGTCATAGGTAATGTCATATACAAATATAATACCAGGCAGGGTTCAAACTCATCAATGATGCGATTAAAAGATGGAAACAGATTGCAGCATATTTGGTTTAACAAGCCTACGAGCCTGCAGTTGTTCTGCTTCATCTCTCAAATCATTTAGCCATTCTCTTACCAGCGCACACAACACCTTTGCATCTAAACAAATTGTAGTGTAAAAACATGTATTATACAGTCCCTTTACATTATATAATCTTTCTATATCTTTTATTTACCATCAACCCATAATATATTTTCAATTTGAAGTGTTCTATTAGATTCATAAATGAAATATGTGTACGCTGAAAGCAAATGACTACCTGAAAGATGATTACGGAACGAACAATTCTCAAGATCACATATATTCCTATTGAAGTTATCGATACTTTTTGAAAGAGCACCACGAACACCTGACACTTTCTCTAACAATACAAAGTCTACTGAGACACATTTATCTGTTGCATCCTGTCAGAAAGTCGTTCAGCTTTTACATCAGAAAGCATGTTTCAAGTAAAATTACACAATAAACAAGTAATTGAACTCGCTCACCAATAAGTATATCTTTGTCACAGAGTCTATATCTTCGAGTATACATGAACTAATAACAATCACTTTTCTTCCAACATCTTCGTTATCACCCCATGAGTACATTGTTATCCCACGATATAAGGTAAACATCTGCAGGAAACATTGTTATCCCACGATATAATCCAAACACAACTTATTAATAAGCACCAATAAGCAAGAAATAAGAAGAAATCTTAGAGAGAGAAACAACTAGATTAGAGAGAATGGTGAGTTACAAATGTGTGAGAAAATGTAACCAACACCCTTCACCAAGTGTAGTGAAGGGATATTTATACCCATACCTTGCTATCTTGGCACTTGGGCTTTCTAAACGGGCCAGGCTTGGATTAACTTGGGCTTTGAGCCCGAAACACGGACAATATTAGATTACAATCCAAGCCCGTTGAACCCGACTAGCCTATTATAATACAA
>BQNB010129406.1:1295-12939 GCA_026074375.1 Tanacetum coccineum
TATTTGATCTCTTTGTAATTCTTTTTCTAGCTTCTTGCTAGTTGATTTTATATAGTTGCCGTTCAAAAAAAAAGTAGTATTTAATTAATTTTTCAATGATTTAATTACTATCTACCCTTCAATTTGAAAAAATGACTTTCATAGAGTAATTGATTTATATGGTTAAGATGTTTTCTAAAGGGAGATGATTTGCACACTCTTAAAATTGATTGACACACTCTAAATGTTTGTTTTATTTCTATTAGATCATGTAGGGGTATAAATGTCAACACATACATAATTTGAGTGTGCCAATCAATTTTTAGAGTGTGTAAATCATCTCCTTTTTCTAAACCTTCATAATGAAACCAAAATAACATGGAATGACACCTCAATGATGACATGACACACATATAGCATTTAATTTCGAAAGTCACCAAGTTACATATCATTTATATTGACTCATGAATGTTACAATCATATATATGATTTTGAATTTGAATTGACTTTTTTAGGCTGCATTGATTATTGTTCAGACAGTGAGGTTGAAGATGGTTCAGACAATGGTATGGTAGTTAACATAAAGGTATTATAAAAGGTTCGATCAGATCAACATAAGTGTTGTATATGTATACGGTTAATTAAGTGTCGTGTTGAATATGCTTAGTCTTTTAATGTATATATATATATAATTTATATTAACTTATGAATGTTACAATCATATATATAATTTTGAATTTGAATTGAGTTTTTCAGGCTGCCTGGATTGTGGTTCAGATAGTGAGGCTGAAGATGGTTCAGACAATAGTATGGTAGTTGATGAAGGAGAACAAGACTTCACCAATCCAACTGATCGTCGAAAGTTTGGCCTCGAGGATGACCAGGCTTCACTCAAACTAAAGGATTCTAATGACGAAACCGACGCTGAAGCCTTACAAATAGGAGATTATCATTTTTTTTAAATAAGAAACAAAAATATTATATATACACAAACACGGCAACCATTAAAAATAAACGACAAACATTGACAAAAAAAAGTTTTATGAACAGAACCCGCCCGTTGGGCGAGTTATGATACTAGTATATATATATATATATATATATATATATATATATATAGAGAGAGAGAGAGAGAGAGAGCATGCATGACAATTTATACCTAGGAATCCATGTGACTACATCACTTATTACCTCTACTTGGTACACATTTTCAGAAATTATGCCGATTTACTAGTGATTGTATATCACTTAACGACTCGCTAAATGACCTTAGCTATTGCTTATACTTCTTCTCTAGAATCATATGCATCTTAAATTACTACCGTGTTTGCCCCAAAGGTTCCAAGTAAATTTTAACACTAGCATACTATAACAAGTTTAAAACAGGGCCTGCTGAAACTTATCAAAAGTTGGTCAACAGCAGATCTCCTTAAACATTTTATAAAAATCTGAAAAAATACAGTAGGTCACACATATCATAGACAAGCTCAAGATCAAATTTCATCCAAAAATAGGAGTTTGACTTGTTAAAAAAACATGAAATGACTAAAACACCCTCGGATGATGATGTACAATGACTAAAATGTCATTTCCTTCATTATTATAATAATTATTATTATATATTTATTTTATTTATTTATTTACTATTATTATTATTATTTTTATTTTTATTTATTATTATTATTATTTCTTATTTCTTAAAATATAACTCTATCCAACAATCTTTATCTCTTCCTGTCTTCCCCACACAAATCACAAACATACTTTTTGTTTTCCACTGACAAAACTAGATTTATTTGTTGCGAAAATTACCGCAGCGGACACTTTTTCATCGTTATCGTTTGCAGAGGACAAATATTTAAGAATATCCAAAATAGACAAACATCTCGCTTGAATTTTTGAGAGGCATTGAATTTTTGAGCTACAAAATACGTGTCAATCAATTAGCCATTTAAAAAAAAGTTTAATATTAAAAAATGGGGTGCTACTATTGGTACCTCCTGGCCCACTAAAATGTACAAAAAAAGTACCGAAGATTCCCTTTGTACCCCCTTTTACAGTGCAACGCAGTTTTTTATCAGTTTCTGTTTCGTAATTTTTGACAGTTTCATACTTTTGACCTATTAAACTGTATATTTTTCGTTCCGTATTCTGCGTTTCACTGTTTTATAATATAAACAAAATTATAAAAATAAAAAAAATAAAAAAATCGGAAAAACTAGGGGGGGTACAAACGGCTTTTCAGGGTACAAATAACATGAGCCTAAAAAATGATAGGCATGTCGCCTGACTTTTCGAGTGAGAATAAAAAAAAGGTTTTTTGATGTTTTTTTTTGTTTCAAGTTTTCGTGAATAACTAAATATTTGTTTCAAGTTTTTTATTCCGGTTGTTTTTGATTGTACATTAGTTTAGTTGGTAACAAAAATTTTATTCAAAAATGGTTATGTTCAAAATTTGCCGACGTTTTATTATTTGTATATGTTTTATTTTAATTTTTTTAAACATGATTTGTGTTCCCTGTTTTGAGCGCTAATGATTGAACAAAAAATTGTTGAAAATAGAGTTAATATGAGTACGATACGATGAATCAAAGTGTGTCAATCGTGAATTTTTTTGTTTTAGTGTTTAGGCTTTAGTTATTTAAAATAATATTTGAAAGCCTTCAATGTGCATATTTTGTCAACCTTCTAGTATTTGTATATTTTTTATATAAATGTTTTTTTGCGTGATTTGTGTCCTCTTTGATGAGCGTTACACAATGAAAAAAAAATGTTGGAAATAAAGATAATATGAATACGATACGATGTTTCAAAGTGTTTCATTTGTGCGTTTTTTGTTATTTCGGTTTTTGTGTTTTTTGTTTTGAAAATTTATTTGAATTGATTATTTTAAATTTGCAAATTTCTAATCAAAAACATAAAACTAACATTATCCATTCGAATCATTACAATATAAGAAACACCACATGTACGTTAGTACATGGCCAACCTTATTTAGACGACTTGAAAACATAAAAACAACAACAAACAAGGACACACACGGTTAGCAAACTGACTGGTGTCAAGCAATAAAGCTTTTACATTTCTTGGTAGTTCCTGATCAGTTGACGCTTTTCTTTCATGCTTCTTAGCAACTCATCCCTTACGCTTTTCAAGTGAACAGTCTTTTTCATGTCTGCCCCCGTCATGTACCCTAGGGCGTATTTACCATAGTCGATAAGTGGGTCATCATGTAATGTCATTAGCCTATTAATTTCAACCCTACGGTTTGTAAATCTCTCAGCAAAGCGATGCATTAAGCCAAAAATTTGTTCTTCAAGACGCCTCTTCATCAATAGCTTCTTGTAGTTTCATGAGGATAGTTAATCTAACGTTGATGTGTTTCAAAAGCTTTAAATTTATAAGACTGAAAATACCAGACAATTATATGAAAACACACGGGTAAAGTATAACCCTCGTTTGTAATATAGTATTGTAGGTAAGTCAGGTCGTTCCACAGGAGATTGACAATTCTAAGACAAAGTCGATAATATTAAGAAAAAGGGTTATTATACAAAGAAGTTACTATACTTTCTCAAAAAGTTCGTCTAAGTTACTAAACTTTTATTTTGTTCACTTAGGTTACTAAACTTATGAAACATGACATTTGGGGTTACTCAACTTTCAAAAATATACGTAAACATCATTGAACTTGTAAAAACATGACATTTATGTTACTTAACTTACCAAAAATTTACGTCGAGGTTGCTCGGATTAACATTGAAATTATGGGGGTGTATGTTTATCAAAAGTTCAGTAACCTAAGTGAACAAAATGAAAGTTGAGTAACTTAGGTGAACTTTTTGGGAAAGTATAGTAACTTCTTTGTCTATTAACCCTAAGAAAAATGATTATCTTATAGATTGTCACTGGTTTAAAGATAATGGTCTAATTCAATGATTTAAAAGGACATGTTTGGTTAAGGAACAAGAAATATTATAGATAAACTTGAGTAGATGAATGATTCACGAATGTAGTTATAATCGATTTAAGAATGTTTAGTTGCTTAAAAAGATTGTCTATTATTCATAATTAAAAACCCTTTGGGCCTTTATCCTTAATTATAAAAATGCTTTAAGTGTAATCTGTGTTTGATGATGAGTAATATAAGCTTGCTAAACTAAGTTCGTTAGACATGAGGTTTAGCTTTAAACCTTTTTGTACTTGTGTTAATGTTCGTTTACTTAGCCAATCCTCACAAGGCTAAGGTCTAGTTGTCATAGACAAACAACTTAGAAATCAACCACTTACCCGGAGTCTTTCGACCTATATCCGGAATAAATGGTGACTAAACGAAGATTAAAGAATCCAAGTCAAAGAACATCAAGCTTATATTATTCATATCAAAAGTTCATTCAAAGAGTCAAGTTTGATCCATTATATTTAAATAGTTCCTAACCAAACATTTTAAACTACTCAACAATCATAATAGCAACACATTTAACAAGTAGAATACATCCAAAATTCATATTATAAAAAAATGGAAACATGTTTCTTTACCAAATTTCAAGAGCAAAATATCCTATATAACAATTTATTCTTAAAACAAAGATAATAACTGATGTCTAGCACCTCTAACTTTTGAAATTACGAAACTTTGCTTGCTCTTCTATCCAGGAAAAGATAAAGATGAAGGTTTTACCCTTCAAATCTTCCTAAGAACTTACTCTAACTCTTGGAGAATGATTGAGTGTGTGTTATAAACTGATGATTGTTGTTGTGAATTGATGTCTTTCCTCCAAATTCGTGCTTCTATTTATAGTGATGATTGGGCAATTCAAGAGTTGCATCATTGATGGCATTTTAGTAACTGACACAGAAAGTGCGCCGCACTTGGATAAAAGTGCGCCGCACATCTCTAATAAATGATTTGCATTAAACACGCTGACAAGTGCGCTACACTTGACAATAAAACTGTCGCACTTGTGCCTTTAATATCAATAGTCACTTTCTAGATCCTTCTTTTGACGAATATTAGTTGTAAATAACAAAATCTCTTGCACGTTAAGTCCTTCCTTCCACTTTTAGTCCTGAAACAATATTTACATAACAAACGACCAATTCTTGCAATATTTATTGTGTTAGCACATATATTTCTCGCATTTTTAAGGGATATTTTATGTATATTTGGAGCGTTATCAAGCTGTAAAAATAGTCTACAAAAATATGACACACAAGGGTAATAACCAAAAACACTCATACTTATCTCCTTGTGGTCTTCGAACCACGCTAAGCCCAAAATAAGTCCAAAAATGCTTATAAATAAGCCAAATAAGCTACTAATCATAAGCTACAAAAGACAAATAAATGTTTTTTCACCACAACCAACAATCAAAACTAACAAACTTATCACCCTTTTATTTTCGTTCGAACCATAACCGCACCCTAAATAACCTACATAAAATTTTTGTATTCAAATTTAATAAACGCACCGTAACAAAATAGCTTCTATCATCATTAAACACTCAATTAATACAAGTTAAATCACAATTTAGAAACATACAATTAGTTTGAAAAAGAAACAGAATGAAATGCGAAACACGACTACCCAAACGTATTTTAAACAATAACCCAACACTAAATCAACACCCAAACATCTATTCCTTCCATGTTCTTGATCAATGGTAAAAAAGTTACTGAGATCGATAAATATAGGTTTAATTTTTCTGTTTTCGCGACCAAGGAAAAACAAAATAGTCTACACCAAAAAAATTTTTGATCACAAAACATGCTCTAATATAATCGGAGTGAAAACAAAACATATGTACTAAGGAGTTTTGTGAACAAACATGCCAAAAAAGTGCCAACCTTGTCCCCTACAAGGTTTAAAACCGGATAGTGAACCTAGGAGCTCCAGGTTGCCTTCTTTTTGTGTTCCGGTTTCACTTAAGACTCAAAACCTCGATCGTGAAAATATACAAGTCCTGAAACAGACTCGGTAGGCATTTTTATCTCCACTTCAATTCAAAAATACTTTTTCCCATACACTAATCTCGAGTATTTACATACGACTTATTTCCACATTAAACTTCCCAAAAATCATTTTGAACATTATTAGACGTGTCGGGACTAGTTTTTGGCATTTCACGCTATTCACGAGTCAAACCACCCGGAACATAATCAACATAATAATACCCTCTAAAAATGATTATTATACACCATATAACCATAAAACACCTCAATCACATAAATTCACCACAGTCAACACGGTACTTGTTCTAACATAAAATGACAAAAGTCAAATAGTCAAATGACTAAATTAGAACATTCAAATCACAGGAAAAGGGCAAAGGTTACATTCTACCTCCTTTAAAAAGAATTTTAACCTCAAAATTCAGCTACTGACAAAACTAAAAAGATGTGGATACTTAAGTTTTATCTGATCTTTAGGTTCCCACGTGAATTCAGGTCCACGTTTTGAATTCCACCGAACCTTGACGATGGTAATTCTACTCCGCTTAAGCTTCTTGAACTCTCTCTCTAAGATTTCCACAGGTTCTTCCACAAAATTCAACTTAGCATCAACTCGGATCTCATCCAAAGGTACTTGCAGTGTTGGGTCAGCCAAACACTTCTTAAGGTTCGACACGTGGAACGTGTCATGAACACCATCAAGCTCTTTAGGTAAATCTAGCCTATAGGCCACTGGACCGATCCTCTCAATGATCTCAAATGGTCCAACGAACCTAGGTGCTAATTTCCCCTTCTTCTTAAAGCGTACTACACCTTTCCAAGGCGACACTTTGAGCAAGACATACTCACCTACGCTGAACTTTAAGGGTTTTCTTCTCTTATCGGCATAGCTTTTCCGATGATCACGCGCAGCCTTAAGTCTATCCTTAATATGCAAGATCTTCTTAGTAGTTTCTTGTACTAACTCAGGTCCTATCAACTGACCCTCTCCAACTTCTACCCACATAATCAGGGAATGACACTTTCTACCGTACAAAGCCTCAAAAGGCGCACATCTCATACTAGAATGGTAACTGTTGTTATACGAAAATTAACTAATTGAAGATGGACATCCCAACTTCCCCCGAAGTCTATGACGCATGCTCTGAGTATGTATTCCAAGGTCTGGATAGCACACTCACTCTGATCGTTGGTCTGAGGGTGGTAAGCCGTACTCATGTCTAAACGGGTTCCTAATGCCTCTTGCATCGATTGTCAAAACCTTGATGTAAAACGACTATCACGATCAGATATGATTGACATCGGCACACCATGCCTAGATATAATCTCTTTCAGATATAGTCTAGCTAACCTATCCATCTTATAGTACTCACGCATAGGTAGAAAATAAGCAGACTTAGTCAACCGGTCCACAATGACCCAGATTGTGTCATGGCCACTACTAGTCCTTGGTAACTTAATGACAAAATCCATTGCTATCCTTTCCATTTCCATTCATGGGTCTCAGGTTGATGTAGTAAGCTAGATGGCCTCTGATGTTTAGCCTTAACCTTCAAACAAGTCAAACACCTACTAACATATACAGCTATATCCTTCTTCATTCTCGACCACCAATACCTATCTTTAAGATCATAATACGTCTTATAAGCTCCTAAGTGTACATAGTACTTTCACTTATGAGCCTCATCCATAATTTCGGTTCTCATAACACCCTTTAAAGGAACCCATATTCGATCCAAGTAATACAATACTCCATCATCCCTACGTTCTATCATCTCATCTAATCCTTTCTGCAATCCTGCAGACTTATCAGATGCCTCTTCCTAAGCCGCTAGTATATTACCCTTAATACTCGACTGAAGGGTCATATTCATAGCTCAAACTCTCTTAGATTTCACCTTCTCTTTCCTACTCAGTGCATCAGCTACTACATTTTCCTTACTAGGGTGGTAGCGAATTTCGCAGTCATAGTCACTGAATAACTCTATCCAGCGAAGCTGACACATGTTCAGTTCCTTTGGTTAAAGATGTGTTGGAGACTCTTATGATCAGTATATATGACACTCTTTGTTCCATACAAATAATGTCTCCAAATCTTAAGTACAAACACAACACACCTAATTCCAAATCATGGGTGGTGTAGTTTTTATTATAGGTTTTCAACTGCCTAGATGCATATGCAATCACCTTACCTCTTTAAATCAACATACAACCTAATCCTAATCCTGATGCATTACAATACACTACAAAGTCTTCCGATCTATTGGGGACAACTAGAATATGCGCATTACACAACTTGTCCTTCAAATTTTGAAATGCCTTTTCTTGTTCCTCACCCCAATCAAAGGTCTTACTTTTTTGAGTCAAAATGGTCAGGGACTTAGCAATCTTAGAAAAGTTCTCTATGTCTTACTTTTCTGAGTCAAAATGGTCAGGGACTTACCTATCTTAGAAAAGTTATCTATGAACCGACGATAATACCCTGCCAAACCTGAAAATGAACGAACCTTAGACGAAGTTTTAAGGGCTTCCCAATTCTTTACAGCTTCAGTCTTACTAGGGTCTACATGGATACCATTTCCATTAATTACATGACCAAGAAACTGTACTTCCTGCAACTAAAATTCACACTTGGAAAACTTAGCATACAGTTTCTCTTTCTTGAGCAATTCTAAGACTAGCCCTAAGTGTACTTCATGCTCTTCCCGGGTCTTAGAGTAAATCAAGATGTCATCAATGAACACTATCACAAACTTGTCTAGATAAGGCTTACATACTTGGTTCATCAGATCTATAAATACCGCTAGTGCGTTAGTCAAACCAAAGGGCATTACTGTGAACTTGAAATGTCCATAATGAGTTCTAAACGCACTGCTTTAGGAATGTAACCCAATGCACTCTCACAGGTGGTATCCGGACCTAAGATTTCTACCTTCGAGAAATATTGTGATCCTTGAAAAATGATCAATAGGTCGTCTATCTAGGGAGTAGATAACGGTTCTTAAATGGTAATTATAAACTTCTATTAATCAATGCCCATCCTAAAGGAGCCATATCTTTTTCACAAATAATATGTGTCCCCACAAGGCGATGTGCTTAGGTCGAATGACCACCTTGTCTTAGAGTTCTTTGAGTTGACTCGACAACTCCTCCATTTCAGAAGGTGCCAATCGATAGGGAGATTTCATTGACCGGTACTGCTCCAAGGACTAACTCAATCCGAAATTCAATTCCCGACAAGGGGGTTAATCCTGATAAGGTTTCATCCAAAATGACTACCTCGAGAAATCTCTCCACCACAACAAGTTCTTCTATGTTTTGTTCCCTTGGCCTTAGAACTTACTAGATGTCTCATTTTCTCTTCCGGTCTTTTCCCTTGCACTCTAAGTACTTTGCCATCCGGTAGTGGTATTCTAACTACCTTCTCGTGAAAAATTATCTCAACCTTATAGTTGGACAACCAATCCATTCCTATGATCATATCGAAACTCCCGATTCCGAATTGTATTAAATTAATATCAAACTTGTGACCTTCTATTTCTAGTTTACAACCCTTATGTCCTTATCGATTTTTGATAACTGCCCGCTAGCTATTCTAGTCTCATAAATGAATCCTAAATCACTAGGCTTTATGCCTAATAGAGGTATGAAAGTAGTGGAAACAAAGTTATAGTCGGTACAAGAGTCAAATAAGGTTATGGAATAATGATAGTTCAAAGTGAACGTACCTGTCACGATGTTCAGGTCCTGGTGAGCCTCCTCTGCTCCCAACATGAATGCCCTTCCACATGTCTGGTTACCGTTGTTCCCATGACCCTGACCCTCATTAATAGCTACAACTGGTTTGGATGGTTTCCCCTGGCTTTTCTGAGCCTGTTTCAACTTAGACATGCAGTCTTTTGAAATGATCGGGGTACTTCATAACAGGTCCTTGACAGTTGGGTTTCTAGCATTGACGGGGTTCACATTCCTAGGCACATCTACATCCTTAGGCAAAATGTCCTGACGGTTACACTGGAACAAGTGCGACAGGGTACCTTAAGTGATTAGGTATTTAAAAGCAACAGGTTGACACTTGGGTGTGTACCCATGTTCTCTCTCCTAACATGGTTTGTGGTTATAGCAAAAGCATTCTCAGTCCTAGTCCTCTTGTTATCATCTCTCCCATTCCTATCCTTACTAGGTTCTCCCCCATTTCCTCTCTTCTCTGGGTTCTTTTTTATTAACCCATTCCTAATGGCTTCATCAATCAGTGTGCCACCAATCTGCACAGCCTTTTGAATAGTCGTTGGCTTCGTTGCCGCCACCATTCCTCGAATCTGTAGGGGTAAGGCCATACACGTACCTCTCAATCCTTTTATTTTCTAGGGTTACTAAATGAGAAACTAACCTAGCCAACTCATGGAACCCATTAATTTATGCAAAGACCATAGCCAATTATACATGAAATTTAAATTACTTGTTTGTTTCAAATTAAGAAAAAACTGATTTCACTCATTCATCTAGCCACCAACTGACTAAAATCAAGGAAATCTCTATTTTACCATCATACGATGAACCAAAAGATACCGACTACATAATAAACGCATGCATTCGTCATCATTACCTAAGACCACGGGATTTTACCTATATACAAAATAAACAATCCAAAACACTCACAATAACCAAATTGAAATAAAGAATTATAAACCAAAATATGTATATACCTTTTTAATACACAAATCTCTCAGTAATCTTACGGCACCAAAAACATCCAAGAGTCAAAACCCACAAATCTCCCAATAGTCTACCGGCACCAAAAACATCGAGAAGTCAAAACCCTAACTTTTTCCTCTTGATGTCAAATCTCAAAGCACAAAAAATAACCCTAAAAATGAAAGCCTAACACACCTGTTTTGATGATTTGATTTGAGTGTGGCATTCCAGAAGAGTCTGGCATTCCAGAAGAGTCCGGATAGTATGTATCGTGTCTAAGAGTCGGTATCATAAAACAAACAACAACAAAAAAATAGAGGAACAATTGGGTCAAACGACGGGCTAAAATAAGATGGACCTAATGCAACATGCTCAAAAGAGCCCAAGACCAAAACGACACAACATTTTACCGTATTTGTAACGGTAAATAGGATACATGTTAATAAACTCAAATTTTTTCATCTTAAATGATGTCCGTAAACATACCAATTATTTTAGAGTACTTAACAAACTATTATATATATACTAAAAACGGCAGGAAACGGCGTCGTTTTTAGTACGCATATATATATATAAAGCCAAACCTTAGCCTACTAGAAGCCTAAAAGCCGGCCCAAAAAACCGGTCCAATTTTTTTTTTTTAAAAACGGCCCAAAATAATTTCTTTTTTCTTTTACAAAACGGTCCCTCAACATTTAGCTATTTACGACTCTTTTATATAATAAACTTTATTTCTCAAATATATACCACATTTTTACTGACTCATTCAGATCAAAAAATACCAGCGAAAAAAATCTTGGAATTGCGAACAAAACAAGCTCAATATTGCAATGCTTCCGACATACGCGCGGTTCTATAAAAAATGTTGAAGTTTAGTATAAATAGAAAAAAAGAGAATTTACAAAGCGTACTGTTAAGGTAAAATACCATACCTTGAGTCTAGGGTGCGTTCCCTAACCTCTTGGTGAAGTATCCTCTTGAATTACCTGAAAGTAAGAAAGAATACCCGTTAACTCGC
>BQNB010129407.1:0-19121 GCA_026074375.1 Tanacetum coccineum
ACAAGAATCATAACATCATCAAAATAATGCAAGATGGGTCAAGAAATACTCACAAGAAAAGCAAGCAAAAGATGAACACACAAGATCTTGCAAAACCCACTTATAAACTTGAAACCCTAGATTTATGGTTCTTGAAACTCTTGAAAAATAACCAAACAACACTTGGATCTTCCTTAGATATAACTAGGAATGAGTTTAGAATACTTGAATCTTGAAGAAAATCAAAAGATATGGGTGGTTTAAGTTGGGTGATTTGTGCCGTGAGATGGGAGGAGAGGGAAAAGAGGAAGACAATTTTTGGTAGCTTACAAATGTGTTATAACCCTAAGTGTGTGAGATAGTATGGTATATATAGTGGAAGAGTTAGGGTTAGGAAGGTTCAAGTAAAGTGTAAGTGACCAACACACACCAAAGGTGTGTGTGTCATGGGGTTCGGCCAAACATGGCTCACAAGGACCAAATGGGTCAAGTTTTTCTAGCTAAGTTCAAGTAATATGGTCATGGTTCAAAGTTTACTAGTCAAATGGTTAGTCAAAGTGGTAAGCAACATGTGAAGTGTAAGAGATGGCATGCATGCAAAATACAAGACAACAAAGATGTCATTTTCTCATCTTCCATGCACACATGGGTGGGACTTTCAAAATAAGATGCCAAATCTTTAATTTTGAATTGAAGTATACTTGTTGATGTTGTTGTGGCGCCATAATTGGGCTAGGAAGATAAGGTGAACGAAATTTTTAGTAGTATGACGCTAGAATTACGATATCTTGAGTTTACACGAAAAGATTTCGAGTTTCCGGGGTTCCGTTTGGTCAAAAACGCGAAAAACGCAATTTAAAGTGTAAAACCCTAAAATGGATATCGGGTGTGATTAAAAATCACGGAACACTCAGGAAAGTTAAAATAACACATAAAATGCCTAAATTAATTTATAACCGATGCCGGAACGCGTCCGGTGACGTTTCTCAGTTTTTACGCAGTTTAGCTCCTCGGTAAATTGCCAAATTTAAATGTAACGAATAAAATTTAAAGTAGAATGACCGGAGTGAGTCGGAATACTAACCGGGAATTTACGGGGTGTGACAACGGTTGTCCCAACGAGTGTATGGACAAATTTCATTAGTATTCACCTTCCACCAACATTCTTCAAGTTTCACTAGCACATCATAGTCTAGCTCGTGGAAGTTTTTCAAAACTGTCTCTTAGCCATGTGCAAAACTTCATCACACCAGGAGTCACATCTCCCCATGATCCTTTAATTTGTTCCTTAAGCATCAAAGTTTCTTCCTTAAGGCACCCATCAATCAAATCGTCATACCACTTGTGATCTTGAAAATAAGTCATGCAACCTACTCTAACCATCCCCGGTAGCTCACCCCCGTTACAATATCCGTCAATATCTGAGCTACATGTGGGCCATTTAGTCATTCCATTTTTGAATCGGTATGGTTCGCATATATGGTCACAAAATTGATACGGTACCCCATTGTCTGACCATTGTTCATTAAGTCCTTGTGTTTTATCATAATTTAACTCCTGTTCATGGGCATAGTGTGTTATCACTACTTAGACAAGCACGTAATCTTATTTATAAGTGTAATTCCGTCCAAATGTAAAACAATGCATGTTTCTCACCCCAAAAGTTGTAAATCAATGTAATTATATAAAGTGGGGCTATGAACTCACCTCAAGTGAATGATTTGATTATATAAATCAAATAAGTGAAACGTCACGGAAAATCCAAATGCAACCTAATTAATTATAGGTCGTATAAGTATAATGTATTTAATATAAATACAACATTATAAGTTATATAGTTACACCACCACCTAATAGTTTTTTTGTTTAATTTAAAAAGTCGAAACAATATTTAAATCAAATTTGCTAAATAAATGTCTACGTATTTGTATTCGTAAAATAAAATATTATATTTGTCCAACAATTGATTATTTGTTAATAATACTTGATTTAATATTTTTATTGTTTATATAATGATATTATATAAATAGTTTAATTGTTTTATAAAATAATATTTATAAAGTAAAAAACATATATAAATATTATATAAGTAATAAGTAATAA
The DNA here is from genome assembly GCA_026074375.1 of Tanacetum coccineum. Taxonomy (NCBI): domain Eukaryota; kingdom Viridiplantae; phylum Streptophyta; class Magnoliopsida; order Asterales; family Asteraceae; genus Tanacetum; species Tanacetum coccineum. The sequence continues at coordinate 2,083 of BQNB010129407.1, forward strand.
TACGTTATTTCTTAATGTTTTTATAGCCCAAACGGACCCGAAAACACTTGTAAACCACTTTTATAATTTCAATCAGATTGTTATATTTTTATAAAAAAACCGAAAAATAATTATAAAAATTAACTTGCTTTTATAATTTCTATTTATCCGAAATCTTTAAAAACTCATAACTTACACATTTTTACTCCGTTCGCTTGTTCTTTATATGTACGGAATTGTGACAAGATAAAATTTCCAAAGAAAATACTCACATATTTTATTAAAATCTGTGTCAAAGCAGTAAATTCAAAACAGTTTATAAAATCATTTTTAAAACTTTAAATCTTGCAAAACTCATAACTCCGTTTTAATTCCGTTTTTTAAGTTCTTTATATGCACGGTTTCCTATTGAGATGATCTATCATAATAAAATATTTATAAATTTTTACCAGATCTGAAATAGTACCAGTTGCTATAAAACTATTTTTATAAAAACACTTTTATATATTTAATTATCGTAATCTCGTAAAATTCACAACTTCTTCGTTATAGCTCGGTTTTTCAAGTTCTTTATATGCACAGAATCCTTATGAAATGTACTATTTAAATCGGTAGAGTTTATAATTTTATAAAATTCGTATGTTAACAAAATAATTAAAACAGTCCGTATATAATTAAGATTTATAAACTAGTTTTTATAAATTATTACTTGATTAAATTTGTACAAGTCCTCTAAATTACTTTATACCACATGTCTTACATATTTTAGGTCCTCGGGTTTATGTCCATAATTTTTGTCCATGTACAATGTCCTCATAATAATTTATATATAAACTTTATAATAATCTTATTAACAATTAATTTATCCATGAACTTTATAAATTAATCCACACTTATATAAAGTGTGTTCTTGCATTTTAAATATCATTTCACCATAGATAATTATATATTCGAATCATAAACAAGCTCATTATATTTTATAAATCCACAAAACAAATCCTAAGTGGTGATTAACAAATATAACATGATAAAAAATATGAAGTTAAATAAATAGAAAGATTATGGTTTATGTTTAGACATCAATGAAGATGTAAGAAGATGCTACACAAATCAAACCCAAGTATCTAACCCTAAATACTTCCAAGAAAACTCTAATTACAACTTGAAAACCCTAATTATCTAGCTTGAATAACCCTTGTATAATCAACACCCAAGCTTCCAAACCACCTTGATATACCTTAGATATTATGCCTAAGAACACTTGTATTCTTATAACCTTGTTAAAAATCAAACTATGGAAACCCTAAATAAGAATTTTGAGCCGTGGGTTATTGGGAAAAAGAAGAGAGAATTGTGTGTTTTGTTTACTTGCAATTGTAAAGAGTATGTTAGTTTATCTAAGACTTGCCTTATATAGTCATAAGTAATGTAGAAACAACCTTAAACAAAACCATGAACAACAAGTGGTAATGGGTATAAGTTGTAAGGTGTTCTCCTCCTCCTTAGGAGGAGGGAACGGTTAGAAGGAGGGGGAGGGTACCATGATGTGCCAATTTATAGAAAGTTGGAGTTGTAAGGGTACTTGGTGTTTATAACTAGAATGGAAGTAACCTTAGTGGGATTTAAGGATTTAATTTGTGTTTATATGTTGTATAACTGGCTATGGGTTTAATAAGTGTGAAAAATGATTAATTTTAGGTATTGGGTATAATAGTGGGTATTTGTTTGAATATAGATAGGTATAGGTGCTTATGTGTATGCCTAAATGTATTTTATTGCGAAACGTAGACGTTTTACGTAACTAATAAAAATAAAATATGAAAAGTTATAAATTATCCTCGTAATAATTATATAACACTTGCTTGACATAAACTTTTACTTGTTTGATGTCCATTTACGTTGAATGTTGATTTTTAGTTTACGTGATTTAACTAAACGATAAAAATTCAAAGCAAACGCGTAAAACCCTAAATATAAATAATGGCAATTATTGAGTCATAAAATGACCTGAAATAACAGATTGTTACAGTCTTCCCCCATTAAAGGAGCCTTATTTGCAAGGCTCAAGATGCGGCACTTGTCGAGGAGGTGCGGATACTTCTTTCGAAATTGATCCTCACATTCCCATGTGAACTCGGGACCTCTCATAGAGTTCCATCGAACTTTGATAATAGGGATGCGACTTTGCTTCAACCGCTTGACTTCATGATCTATGATCTCTACTGGTTCTTCAACAAAGTGAAGCTTATCATTAATATGTAGTTCATCCAACAGAACCGGTAACGGTTCGTCAGATAAACACTTCTTTAGATTGGATACGTGAAACGTACTATGAACCCTGCTTAATGGTTGTGGTAGTTGCGAGCTTGTAAGCAATGAGTCTAACCTTTTCTAGCACCTTTAAAGGTCCAATGTACCTAGGGTTCACTTCTCCCATTTGCCAAAAAGGTATAACCCCTTTCCAAGGCGATACTTTTAGCATGACATTGTATCAAACTTGAAATTCCATAGGCTTACGCCTTACATCAGCGTAACTCTTTCGTCGATCACGAGCGGCTTAAATTCTTTGTTTGATTTGAATGATTTTCTCGGTTTTCTCATGAACGATTTCTGGACTAGTGAGCTGAACCTCACCAACCTTAGCCCAACAAACAGGTGAGCAACATTTTCGACCATAAAGTGCCTCGAACAAAGCGGCTTTAATGCTAGTGTAATAACTGTTGTTGTATGAGAACTCTACTAGTGGTAAATGTCTATCCCAACCTTTTCCAAAATCTATTACGCAGGCGCGTAACATATCTTTAAGATTTTGGATGGTTCTCATACTTTGCCCATCAGTATGCGGATGGTAAGCAGTACTCATATCTAAACAAGTACCCAAAGCTTTCTGGAATGCCTGCCAGAATTGTGATGTAAATCTGCCATCACAGTTAGAGATGATAGAGACTGGCACTCCATGCCTTAAGACCACTTATTTCATGTAAAGCTTCATCAGTCTCTCCATTAAATAGTTTTCTTTCATTGGCAAAAAGTGAGCAGACTTGGTAAGATGGTCGACAATCACCCAAATGGTATCGTAACCATCTGTCGTCTTAGGTAGCTTTGTGATAAAATCCATTGTGATTTTCTCCTATTTCCACTAGTGTATCTTAAGTTGCACCAACAAACCAGATGGTTTTTGGTGTTTAGCTTTGACCCTTGAGCATGTCAAACACTTGCTGACGTAGGTGGCAATATCTGCTTTTATGTTTAGCCACCAATATACTTCAAATCCTGGTACATTTTTTAGAACCCGGATGGATTGAATACTTTAACTTATGCGATTTGTGCATAATCAAAGATCTTAAGTCACCAAAACAAGGTAGCCAACTTTTGTTTTAAAAACACAACATTCTGTCTGCACGGGTTTTAAATTTCTTCTCGATCATACCATCTATCTTTTCAGCTTTGATGTTTTGAGCTTGCATTGCCTCGGCTTAAGCGTTTAAAATTTTCCTGGGAAGATTCGAATCAATAGTCATAACTAAGGCTCAAACTCGTAATGGCTTAATTTGTTCTTTTCTTCTTAAAGCGTCAGCCACTACATTTACTTTTCCCGGTTGATAACGAATTTCGCAATCGTAATCACTGAGCAACTCTAACTAACGACGTTGTCTTATGTTCAACTTATTCTGATCAAGGATGTGTTGTAAACTTTTATGATCAGTGAACATGGTACACTTTGTTCCATACATATAATGTCTCCAAATCTTTAGAGTGAACATTACTGCTCCTAACTCTAAAGCGTGATTCGTATAATTCTTCTCATGAATTTTTAGTTGTCGAGAAGCGTAATCTATCACCTTCTCTCTTTGCATCAACATAACATCCAAACCTTTGTGTGAAGCGTCGCAATACACCACAACGTTTTCAGCTCCTTCCGATAGAGCCAAGGTATGTGCACTACATAATTTTTGCTTCAATAGTTGGAAAACTACTTTCTCTTTGTCACCCCAATCAAACTTTATACCTTTTTGGGTTAGTTTAGTCATTGACTTGGCGATTTTTGAAAATCCTTCAATGAATCTTCTGTAGTAACCAGCAAGACCCAAAAACAGGCAAATCTCTGTTGGGGTTTTAGGAGACGCCCAATCTTTGATAGATTCAATTTTTATGGGGTCTATGTGAATGCCCTGGCAATCAATCACGTGACCGAGAAATTATAACTCAGGGATCCAAAATTCACATTTAGAGAATTTAGCATACAACTCATCCTTCTTAAGCAACTCTAAAATTTGCTTAAGGTGCTCCTCATGTTCTTTCTTATCCTTTAAGTAGATCAAAATGTCATCAATAAATACAATCACAAACTTGTCTAGATACGGTTTAACACTCGATTCATGAGGTTCATGAATACTGCCGGTGCGTTAGTCAAACCAAATGACATGACTTGGAATTCATAGTGATCGTATCGAGTTTTGAATGCAGGCTTTGGAATGTCTTCCTTACGAACTCTCAGCTGGTGATATCCCGATCTTAGATCTATCTTTGAATAAACACTTGACCCTTGCAGCTGGTCAAATAGATCATCGATCCTTAGGAGTGGATAATGGTTCTTCACCGCCGGCTTATTTAATTCTCGGTAGTCGATGCAAATCCAGAATGATCCATCCTTCTTCTTGACAAACAAGACCGGAGCTCCCCAAGGTGAAGAACTGGGTCTTATAAAGCCTTTGTCAGAAAGTTCTTGAAGTTGATCCGACAATTCTTTCATCACGGACGAAGCCAATCGATAAGGTGCCCGTGCTACAGGTGCAGCACCAGGTATCAAATCGATCTAAAATTCTACTTGTCGGTTTGGTAGGATACCCGGCAAGTCCTCGAGAAAGTCTCGAACAATTGGTACGTCTTCAAGTCGCTTCTCCTCTGACTTGTCTTGTGTCTTTTGTCTTCTTTGCGGTAATATGTGCCAAAAAGACTTGACATCCTTTCAGCAAATATTTCTGAGTTTCGGTGCACGAGTTGATGTTTAATCGAGACTCGTGTCCATTGTTGCTCCTGTTACCATGAAAAAATAAAATTTCATTTCCAAAAGGAACATGAACGAGTTTCTCATCACAGACGATTACGGCAAGATATTTTGTTAACTAGTCCATACCAATTATGACATCAAAGCTACCGAGTTCTACGGGAATAAAATCGATGTTGAATGGATGATTCAAAAAATTTAATGTGCAACCCCGTATAAGTGTATTAACCTTAATTATTTTACCGTCAGCTAACTCGACATCATAACCATGGTCTAGTGTAGTTGGGATGATATCAATTAAAGAACTAAATGCAGTAGACATGAAACTCCTATCGGCACCAGTATCAAATAAAATCAAAGCATAGCGGTTATTTAAGAGGAACGTACCCGTCACAACATTGAAGTTCGGGTTTGTCCCTGCAGTGCCCACAACATAAGCCCTTTCCAGAGCATTGCCATTCCCAGCTTGATTTCCCTGGTTCTTTAACTTCGGGCAATCTCTCTTGTAATTCCCCTAAGTCCCATACTCGTAGCAAGTGACAACCTTCTGCATCGCCCTAGAGGCTCTTTTGTTGTTAACAGTATTACTCCTACAATCACATGCCAGATGGCCAACCTTCTTGCATTTGTTACATGTAGGTACACATGGCCCTTTGTCATGATAGCTACATTTGGGGCACCGGGGTAGAGATCCTCCATACTCTCTCTTGTCACTGGGCCCTACAGTGTAAGCCCTAGCAACATTCTGCCTCTTGAAAGGCTGTTGTTGGTTTTGATTGCTTTTTGAGTTGTCATCAAGCTTTCTTTTGTTCTCGGCTTGACGGTCAACAAAAGTACAGATCTTTTGATCCATCAATTCAGTTGCAAACTCAATTGCATCTTGCATTGTCTTGGGCTTAGACGCCATCATACTTCCCTGAATCATGTCAGGAAGTCCACCGACATACTTCTCGACCTCATTAGATTCTTCGGGAAACATTCTCCCGCACATCAATGCTAACTCTTGGAAACGTTGGTTATAGCTCAACACATCAGTACCTTTCACCTTTAAGTTCCACAGTTCAATCTCTAGTTTCTTGATCTCGCCTCTTGGGTAGTACTTATCAGTCATCATCTTCTTTAGTGTTTTCCATGTCATTCCATATGCAACCTCATGACCTACAGTCTTAACGTAGGAGTTCCACCACATTAAAGCGTTTCCCTGAAGAGTACATGTAGCAAACTTGATTTGGTTTACGACGGTGCAGTTGCCAATATGGAATACAGACTCCATCTTTTCAAACTACTAAGTTAAACCAACAACTCCTTCAGTACCTTTAAAATTAAGGGGTTGGCATTTTAAGAAGTCATTGTAAGTGCACTCACGAGCAACTCGATCTGTCCTTCTGCCACTTCTAGAGTCATGGCCATCCTTATCATTTCCACTGCTTCTATGTGCTTCATACTCAACCAAAGCATCAGCAACGCCTTGGGCTATCAGTGCCTTTATGACGGCATCAGTCACAGGTGTGGTGGTTGTGGTGGTTCTCTTTGACGGCATTTTCTTCAAATCACAAGAAAATATAATACACGTTAGATTTCATACAATCATAAATGCGACATGACATATATCTAATATATAAAATAAGATCACAACATACAGTAAAATATATAACCGACATGAGATCAATAATAACATAACCAACCGATATCATATATCATAACATAAAAAACATACAAAATAGACTTTGGTTACAACATGGCAATACAATCCTATAGCCATGCTAGCTGGGAGTTACCCATAATACTTAGCATGCTATACAAAATAGCTAAAAAGATTAAACAAGATCCCTACAGCCTACTAGCTGGGAGTTACCCATAAAACTTAGCAGGCTATCCAAGATTGCTAACAATGGTACAATACTAATAGCTACTACCAGCATCATCAGCTGGTCCATCCTGTGGTTCTAGATCTCTAGCGGGCTTTGGCTCTTTGGTCCTGTCGTGTCCCTACTGGATGTGTCAGGTCAATCTGTTATTGTCCTTAGTCCTCTGTCTCTGCAGCAAACTGATCTGCTCATGCAATGTCCTGACTTCTAATCAATATGCTAGGAGCTCAACATTAACCGCCCTGTTATAGTCCATGGCCTGTGACCATGCCTGTCGGGCGCACCTAGCTTCGCTCTCTAGAAGCATAGTTGTATAGAGATGATATCGCCTATCTCTAAAAAATGTGTTGACTCGGGCTCTTCTAAAGAGCTCGGTCATCCTAGGCGTCCTCAAGTCGAACGTACATTTCATGAGTATCTCGAGTAAGAGTAGCGACAAGATCTGTCACTTTCTAGCTTAAGTCCTTTAAAGTGGTCGGTGCTCTCTCCTTCATATCCCTAACCATGTAATCCCAAACATCCATAATCCTATAGCTAACCTCTCTAGACCTAGGACGTCCAAGGGTGGCATCCATAGTATCAACAAAACTATAATCAGTAGCATGAGTAACATCCAATCCATGTTGTCTAGCAGCAGCAGCTGCTAAACTCTCCCCACCTCAAACCTAGGAGCGGGAGTAGTCAAACACAACCTCTTTTGAAGTGGTAAATCAGCCTCGGGAACATCCTCCCCACGGTCAGTAGCAGGTAATAGCAAAGGTGATGGTGGTGTAGGTAATGGTAGTGGTGGTGAGGGAATCTGGGGAAGTGGAGATGATAGTGGGGTAAGTGGAGAATCTGGTGGTGATGATGAAGGTAGTGCAGCAGCAACCGCAGCAATGAGTGCCTCAGTAGCAGCTTCCATATGTGTCTGGGGTCAGACAAATATCCTAGCCCTATGAAGTCTAGGTGATGGTGGTGTGGGTGTAGACTCGTTTGTCTCGAAAGGTTCTATCTCCTCAGTTGAAGGGACAGGATCATCAATAGGTATAGTAGAAGAGTTGGCCGAAGCTAGATGCTCCTCCTCCTCCTTAGAGGCCTCCTCCCCATCCTCATCATCAGCATCATCCCCGTAGAACTCCTCCTCCTCATATCCTCCATCGATAGGGTAATCAGCAGGATCCTCCTCTAGATTAGAGTCAGCAACATAGCCCGGTGATAGGGTCGTCGTTGAAGCATCAGCAGGTAGAGACTGATCCTCAATAAGTACCTCATCGTCATATGGTATTAAGTACTCCGGGTACTCAGGACCAGGTACGTAGTCAGGTGATGGTGGGTGCTTAGGACCAGGCACGTAGTTAGGTAATAGTGGCTGCTCTGGACCAAGCACGTACTCTGGTGACAACAGTAGTGATACCTTCCCCTGATGGGCAACCTCCTTATAGGGATCCATAGCTGGGATACCCCATGACGGATCGTTAGAAGAAATGGAAGTATATGACACAGTAGAAGGAGCGAAATCTGACGACATGACTATATTTGAAACAACCCAAAAAGAGTATATATAAGTATATATATAAGACCAGTAGTAATATACGTAATATAATATAAACACGTATATCTCTCATGTAAGCATCTAGTATAACCAACTAATGCAAACAAATAGTGTATGATTGGTAGTCGTTTAAAAGGTGGATGTAATAATAATAAAACTGTGGGCTGATAAAAGTTTACTGTCTCTTGCCGGCTCACAACCGATGTGGCAGTCTTCTAAATAAGGCACATAGTACTAATCCGAGACTGATAAAAGTTTGCTGCATCTTGCCGGCTCACAACCGATGTTGCAGCCTTTAAAAAGGTCAAGGAAATTATCGAGGTCGAAATAAGACTACTGGCTCTTGTCGATTAGGACGCCCGATGTGTCAGTTGTTTAAAGGACCAAGGTTTAATAATGTTACAATAATAATAATAATAGTAAATCCAAATTTTGACTCCGAGGTTATCTAAATAAAGCCTCCGTCTCTTGACTCGTAGTCGAGTTGTTTCGGATGAAATAAAAAGGATAACCCCTAAATCGTGCTAAATTAGAACCTTAATGTGGACCTTATTCTCACCATATTGTCTCTTTAGGAAAGGATTTCAAACTAATTCTGGTCTAAACCGGGTTTATTTTATATGAATAATACTTTAATTTATTTGTCACAAATAATAATAATAAAATCTTTAGAGGATTTAGGAAATAAGGGAGCGGAAAGTAGTTATTCGTACACAATTAACATTTATGAGTAGTGTTAGCATCTTAACTTGTATTTAACAATGATTTTGTTTTTAAGGTTGGTTTGGGGCGGGTGAAAAATCAAGGATGATGAATTTATTCTTTTTAGTGTTTCTTGTCCCGTGATCCTTAAAGTTATAAAAAAATATTAATAATGATGACAATACTAAGTGTTTGCATATATATAAAAATGGTCAAACGGGGGCTTTTTAAAACTAGTGATTTCTTAATCCCCTTTGATGAACACTTAGCTACTTATTAAGGTAATTAGTCTAAAGGGGGGTTGAAATTTCTAGTTTTCTATGTGTGTATATGACATTGCGTGAGGACACGGCAATAGCTTAGTATAGGGGATTTTTGATATGTGTTTAATCACATATCATTTTTCCTTATTAAAATAAGCTTAAATGACCAAAAATACATAGAAAATACATTGTATATGTGTGTTTTGTGAATTATATCTTGCAGGTAACGAATATATCAAAAATGGACAAAAAACGAAGCTTAAATGGACAAATCCGAGCACGGGATTGGAAGAGCGTGGGAAAATCGAAGCCGAATGCATATTCACTAATGGGCCAACCTGTACCCGTTTCATGGGTCGGGTCAACCCATTAATGGTATTAATCCTTAAAGCCTGAAATGTATAAACCCTTTTTATCAAAATAACCTTAGTCCTTATCCAACCCAATTTATAATAAAAAGCCCAATACCAATCCCTTACCCGAGCCCAAGTCAAAAAGGATAAAAAGAAAAGACGCGCTTTAAGTTAATGTGGATATTCTCTTTTATTTTCACCCTGCAACAAAGAGTACGAGTAAACTCACCACGCCAATCTCGTCCCACTCTTTCTAGAAAGCTTACGTGGCAAAGGATGACATCAACTTCAATCCACCCTGGCGATCCCATGGAATTTCATTGGTCAAATGGACATGGAAAAAATCCAAGGGCTAGAAAGATGGGTTGAATGATTGGATTTAATCTAAGAGACAGGATTAGAGATTGGGACACTCCTCCTCATGGTCTAGAACCTCCTAGAATCTTCATCTTCCTGCTATAAATAGAGGGAGAAATCATACAGTAGAGATATCTAGCTTAGTGTAGTTTTTAGTAGCTTTTAGTGTAATTTTAGCTTATTTCAGCTTATTGCCTTTTATTATTGTAATTTACTTTTTAAAGCTTGTAATCTTTTCAATATCAATAAAAGTTCAGTTTTCCTTTAAATTGTGTTTTAAATTCTATTTTTACTTTTATGCAAATATGTCAAAAATGAGTTTAGACTTAACCTAATAAGCTCATTAAGCTCTTTGTTACCTCATAAGCTTTTTCTAAATCAGTTAAGTTCTTCTTAAGGTTTAAACTATTATCTAATCACCTTAATTACTAAAATTCATAAGAAGCTCAAAAGCGGATGATAAGCTAAGATTTGTATGGGCTTTATGGGACTTACCAGCTTGTTTCAGCAAGCTGGAGCTTGTAGAAAAGCTCTTAAGAAGCATTTTAGTCCTTGTTAAAGCAAAGTTGACAAGGTACTTTTACTCTTTCTATTTTTTAGCTTATTTTCTTATTCAGCTTATTAATCTGCTTATTAATCTGGTTATTTCTACTTATTCTCTTCTTATTTGTGCTTAATCAGTCTTAATATTGCTAAATCAGTCTAGTTTATAGCTTAGATCAGTTTAATTTGAGTTTAAATAAAATCTGTCCATTTTAAGTCAAAATAGCTTATTAGTGTAGCTTATTTCTAAGTGCTTATTTTTCCTTAGATTATGCTTATTAGTCCTTAATAATGATAGTTCTTAATCAGTTTTATCTATTTGAAGCTTAATTAGTTTTGTCTTAGCTTAAAATTTGATTTTAAAATCTTAAAGGGGTGTTTGGGATAAGGTTTTAAAAAGGGTTAAAAGATGTGTAGTTTGGTTTTGGTCTTCAAATCAATTTCCATAAGCTCTTATTTAGTTTAAACTCTAGTTTTTATAAGTTTAAAATGAGTTTTGTTAAGTTTTGTAGTTTATTAAATCACATTCTCAAATTTGATAGTTTTAAGATTTCTTAAAATGCTTATTTGATGAAAATTTTAAAATCCTATTTGAGGTGTTGTTTTTGTGAGATAAATGAGTTTCATTAACATCTAAGTTAGTATATGTTTTGAGCTAGTAACATTTGGAAAATCTTTTTTGCAAATTAGTCCTAAAAACAGTTAAGTATGCTAGTCATTGGATTGTTCTTAGGAAGCCTCTTTATGCAGATCATGTGTGGTTAAACCTTAGCTAAATTTAGGTTAATCTTTGTTGTTTTTAGCTTCTTGTAGTATAAGTTCAATCTGTTTTTAGTTTATAGTTTGTCTAATGAGTTTTTTAACTTATTTGCTTGAATCCAGCTTATTTTAGTCATTTGAGTCTAGGACTTTATCTGTTTTCAGTTTTCAGTTTATTTCTTAGTGCTTAATAGCTCTTAAGCTTAGCTTAAAGTAGTGGAATTAGTCCTTTTAATCTATTTTAAAGCTAGCTGTCTTAATGATTTTAGGTGCTTTTCAGCTTGTTCCATTTGCTTATTTCTAGTTATGAGTACTTATTAGGTCTAGGTTTTGGTTTGTCTTCAGCTTATTAGTGTTTCTTATTGCTTATTGAGTCTTAAAAAGCCCAACAGTTTTGGCTAAAAGCAAGCATGCCTTTACTAGTTAAACTGTCATTTTTGATTGTGTTTTTCCTAGCTTATTAATAAGTTCTGTCATTAAGTCCTTTTATTAAAGTAGCTTATTTTTGCTTATACTTTAGTTTTTTCAAAAAGAAAATAAAAAAAAGGTTTTCCAAAAAGGGACAGTCACGGGACTCGAACTTGTGACCTCCCTCACACAACACACATGCCTTACCAGTCGCCCTTGGGTCTTTTTCATTTATACCATGCATCATTTAATTCTTATACAAGTTTAGTTATAGCTTATTTTGCTTATTTGATTTTTCACAGCTTATTAGTAAAAGCTTTCCCACTCGTTTTTTTTAAACCTCAAAAATAGTGTTAAGTATTTTTAGTAATTTTCTCAAATTTTTAGAATTAAGTTTAGAATTTTTAATTTAATTTTTAGTTTTAAAAAATAGTTTTAAATAGTTTAAAATTTCAAAAAAATAATTTTTGTGTTTTAAAAATTAGTTTATGCTTTTTAGGTTTAAGAAATTTGTATTTTGAGTTTTTAGAGTTTTAATTTGTCATTTTTAGTTAATTACTTAGTTTCTTTTAGTTATTAATGAGTTTTTAATTGTTCAAAATGTCGTTAGATTTTTTAGCTGCCTTTATTTCTAGTTTAGCGTGCCTTTATATACTTTTCATTTGCGTTATTAGACTTAGAAACCAAAAACCAAAATATTGAATATTCAAGCACGCGATCATGAACCGAAACAAGATTTTCAATTCACGCTTCGTTGGGAAAACGACTCGGGAACGATTTGAACTTTATCCTTTTCTAAGGGTAATTTTCTAATTAATACTTTCCGAAAATATATTTTATTAGTAATTAGCTTACTACTCTTTCACAAGAGTAGTTTGCCTAAGTTGCTTATATATATATACTAAATCTATATATATAATAATAATTATATATATATATATATATATATATATATATATATATATATAGTGGAGTATTCAATGCAGAACCAGTTTTTTGTACAGAACTTACAGAATCAGATATAAACCTTTAGATCATGTAATCAATGGATGAGATGACTTGGGTCAGTTGTGTAATTATTGTAAACTAAAAGAGTATTAGGTAAAAATTAATAAATTAGTAAAGGGTACAATAGGAATTTCGAACTTATATTAATTTTTTAAAAACTGTCACTTTTTTAAATAAGTTAAGATCAACATAGATCCATTATTTGTTATAGATTTAATGAATCAATCTCAACCATCTATTTTTTCATTAAAAAAAATCCACTTTCCACCTATTTTTTAAAAATAAAATATCTTACAAACGGTAAACTTCCACACGACAAAAAATACACCATCGCGACGAGTATTTTTTTTATCTTTCAGTAGACGGGTGACACTGTAACGCCCCGACCCAAAAGGGTAGAAGTATTACAAATATGGTGTGACATCAAAAGCATTCATAATCATAACACAAGCATAAACAGCGGAAGTCTTAAATAAATAACCAAAGGAAATAAGTCAACACGACTTAAGGTACATAAGTTCTTAAGGACAGACATATCCAACCGAAATAACTGAAATAACGAATGTCTTGAAAAGAAACAATTCATATATCAAAACTAAGATCTCTAGGGTAAAGTCCAACACAGCACTCATAATCAGAAAGGCAACCCCAACCCCTAGCTTAGATAGCCTGCCGGGCAGGAAAAAGAAAGTGCGGCTGAGCTTACAATGCCCAGTGAACATGATAGTATAAATCGAACGCAAAATAATAGATAACATAAAAATCAAGGATACATAACAAGGTGCAAAGGATATCACAAGACATGATCAAAGGAAACAGATATAAAGGTAAGACAATCAGAAGTCAATTCATAGTTGTAAGTAAGATGAAATCAAAATCGAATCAAGTCCAAGTTACCAATCCCAAACAAACATATCATAGAAACCATGGGAGTCTGAGCTCTAAATTATTGTGAAAGACGTGGAATGCACCCAAACATCAGTCACCAAATATCCATATATCATAATGTCATAATCCATCGAATACAAAACAAATCTAGAATGCATCCATACGCCCCTTAAACAAATAATAATCTTCATAATGCGCAATCAATATCAAATGGGGGACGGTGTGAGAAATCACTCACCCACACATGAGTCATGCCAAAGGTGCATCAATGACACGGCCATGTTACCTTCATGGCTAGGAAACAAATAGTGGCTCGGGTCTCAAACTGAAGGGTTCAAAGCAAAGTCATATCAAAGTTCATTTCAAAGGGATCATAGCAAAGGTTCAATGTCAAAGGTTCAAATATCAAAGGTAGCATAGCAGGGTTCAAATAGAACATAATGACAGATCATATATAGATAACCAAAATAAAATGCTCAGAGCAAACGTACAAATCACATAAGTAATCAAAGATAGAGAGGAATATGTCATGAGAAACCTTAACGATAAGGTCAGAATATCTGTACCTTATTCCGAAGCAAAGCAATAATCAAAGAAAACACCACAGGAAATCAAAATCACTCCCTCTTGACCGAACCTAAAGAAATGATAAATTCGAATTACAAACCATTCATTTAAGTTATACTTTCCATTTTTAGTAACTTTCCATTTTTAGTAACTTTCCATTTTTAGTAACTTTCCATTTTTAGTAACTTTCCATTTTTAGTAACTTTCTATTTTTAGTAACTTTCCATTTTTAGTAACTTTCTATTTTTAGTAACTTTCTATTTTTAGTAACTTTCCATTTTTAGTAACTTTCCAAAATTAGTAATATTCATCATTTGAGATTCTATTAAGTATTTTGAATAGTTAGGACTAATTGCCAACCTTACAAGTCATGGTTAAATATGACAACTGTTCTATATTTTAGGGTTTAATATACAAAATCAACAATTTTCAAGGTTAAAAGTATAAATATCAAAGTTTCACATTTTATTCAGATTATACCTTCCATTTTCTGTATTTACAAGTCAAACCCTTAATTTACACAATTTACATATTTAGCCCTTTTTGTTTATTAATTATTTAAACAATATCTTTAATTATCCATAATTACAAAACAAGCCCTTATAGATTCAAATATGACAAAATCATACTTTATACATTAAATACTAACCAAACTTCCACTTTTCGAATTTACATTTTACTAGTCCCTCTATTTTAATTAATTAATCTCTAATTACTTGATAATATTTAATTAACCCTTTTTATCCAAAATAATATCAATATGACCTTTATACCCCCCAACGTTATTTTATACAAAATATATTAAATATAATAACATGTCTAAAATAGACCCCATAGTTTCAGAAATTACAAATCACCCCCTTATACTTTTAAATCACAATTCGGCTAACTAATTAATTCACAAAACCCTAATTTAATTTTTCCCAATCACAAACATAATTATTATTCAATCATTGGCATTAAATTCACCTGGACAAAATAGCAAAACCCTAACCCTAATTTATTTTATCATTTTTCTTTCCTTTTTCCTTTTATTCGAAAATCGGCAAACCAAGAAAAATCCCCAATAATTATTCGAATCCTTCCTAAATTTTTCCAACAATTTATCTGAGTCATATATGATATAAAAAACCTTAGAAAAATATAAAATCAATTGTACAAATAATTTTTATGCCGATTTCATAATTAGCTAAAAATTAGGGTTTCCGAACATGTTTTAAATTATTTCGACAAAATGAACATGTATATAATTTTTCTTAAACATAGAACGAATGAATATGAATTGAAAAATGAGAATACCAAAAATACCCTTTGTGATCCTTGGTGATTTTATGAAAATTATGCTATTCGGTTGAGTTATTCGAACCAAAATAATTACCCCGATTGAACCAAGCACTCTACAATCTTTCCAATATTTTTCCCACGATCCTTGATCTCCAAAACACCTTAGAAAATTCGTGCTTGCCCTTGGAAAATTCTTATGCCACCACTTTTAGTTTTTAGGATTTTCGGGATTTTTGTTTTTAGGATTTAACAAAATGAAATGTATAAAAGATATACATAGAGATTTTGGCCGGGAGTTAGTGCTTTCCAGAAAAGAGGTTTAAATCAGATTATATAACTTGCATAATATATTGGCATACCATATTATATTTATATTTAATTTGAAAGCATAATTAAATAAATACATATTATTTCGGCATAATTATATATATATAATTATTAATTATTTTTCTTGTATAACATAATGTATTTTAATCTTACATAATTTTCATAATTGTCATATGTTGTATTTTTATAATTTCTAACATTTAAATGAAGTTTATTTAAGCTTTTATGAATTTTCTTGCATTAGGGGCACCATCGCGACGAGTATTTTTTATCTTTCAGTAGACGGGTAACACGATATACTTTCGAGGAACTTTTTTTCGATTTTTTTTTCAGTCACGAATAACGAATCATATAATGAATCATATATGATTTCATAAAATAATAATATATGATTTGTGATTCTAACGAATTTTTTTTCAATTTTATTTCAGTCACGAATTGCGAAAATCATATATGATTTCATAAAATCATATATGATTTGTGATTCCGATGAATTTTTTTTTCAATTTTGTTTCAGTCACGAATTGCGAAAATCATATATGATTCGTCATACGAATCATATATGATTCTATATGATTCGTATAACGAATCATATATGATTTCATAAATCATATATGATTTCATAAAATCGTATATGACTTCATAAAATCATAAAAAAAAGTTCGTCGAAAGTACATAGTGTCGCCCCTCTATAGAAAGATAATTTAATTCTCGTCGCGATGGTATGTTTTGTTTTGCGTAACGATTAACAGTGTGTGAGATATTTAATTTTTAAAAAAAAAGTGAAAAGTGGATTTTTTTATTTTTGATGAAAAAATGAGTGGCTAGGATTGGTTCATTGGGTCTATGACAAAAATTGGGTCTATATTAAACTTTTGGCTATTGCTGGGAGAAGTTAAAATGTGAAAGATTGGGGGAGAAAATTAAGGAAGATAGAAAAAAAAAATCAAGCATTATAAGGTCATTACCTTCAAAATGATGGGGAATGGTCAGGGTTCTAAATAGCGGCGCCATAGCGCGCTATAGCGGCGATATAGCGCGAGGCGTGGTCTCCACGTTACGAAACAGGCCAAGGCGGCATCTTGAGGCGTGGCGTGCAATAAGGCGCCATATAGCGCGCTATAGCGCGCTATAGCGTGAGTTTTTTTGAAGCTTTAAAAAATTTCATGAATTTGAGCTTATTTACAAGTA
>BQNB010129408.1:0-19121 GCA_026074375.1 Tanacetum coccineum
AGTCGTTTCCTTTTACGGTCAGATTCCATAATTCAGTCTCCATCTTTTGAATCTCGTTCCTTGGACAATACACCTCAGTCATCAACTTCATAAGTCCAGCCCACTTCATGGCATACGCAACATCAACACCAATTGTTCTCTTATGGGAGTTCTACCAAGTCAAAGCACTGTCCTGCAGTGTGCATGCAGCATATTTCACTTGATACTTCGGTGGACAATTACTGATGTTGAACACAGTCTCCATTTTCTCGAACCAGTGGGTCAATCCGACAATGCCTTCGGTTCCTGAGAAATTATGTGGCTTGTACTTCAAGAAGTCTTGAAAAGTGCACTCTCTAGTCATTGGCATGAAACCTTCATAGTTCATACCATGATTCCCATTTCTATTTCCATTTCTGTTTTCTCCATTCCCTCCATTTCCATTTCCTCTGTTACCTCCATTCCCATTTCCTCTATTCTCACCTTCTTGTTCATCCCCATTCTCATTCAGGTGTTCAAGGGTCTTTGCGGCTTTACGAGCCTCTATCTCTTTAGCTACTCGGCAAGTAACTAATTCTTCAACCTCCTCATGAGTCATGGACGCTCCGGTTTGGGTGTTAGGCATCTTCCTACAACATAACAACGTAACACTCGATGAGATTTCTAGGTGATACAAGATCACTAACGGTGTTAAATAAAATTTACGGTTAATTCACATAGGAAATACATGATTGAAATATATTCATAGGAACCCCATAATGCATGACGCAAAAGCATAAGTAAATCAAATCATGACATCATATCATATATAAATACCAATTTCATATCATCGAACATTAGTGATTACATCACATTTGGTTTCAAAATACAGAAAATATAAGTTTTTAACATTACGGTTATCACTAAACGCTACTGCTCAGTACTACAACACTGATGAACATATCTAAGGACGGTAGCCCATGTGCTTCCTAGCATACGCCTCAAATCTTCCAACTCTCACTCGATCATAAAATCAAAACCGCCGTATCTGCCTCAGCTCTCTCTGCATACGTGACATGTCGCGCTAGAGCCGGTCAACTCTCTCACTCTTAACACTCGCGGTGCCTCTGAGCCTCTTATTATCTGTTAGGTTTATGAAAAGTGTCGATTATGTGGTTTTATTATATTTTGTTATTAGACTTTATTTTGTTTAGTTTAATATAGCTTGTAATAAGGTTTATTATGCTTTAAGTAATAAATAGCATAATAACCAAAGTCTAGGGACTAGTATTGACAAGTTAGGAAAATAAGGAAGGGAAGCCTCCCTTCCATTGCCTATAAATAGCCCTCTAATCTTTATTATAGGGTGATGCTCTAGTAATTAACTCTCATTTTCCTTCCTTAATTGATTTTTGAATTTTCCCTTTACTTGCCCTCATTCTCTCTAATCTTACATGTTGATATGATTGATTCAAGATTCATGTGACCTATCAAGTGGTATCAATCGCCAATAGAGAAGTAGAGTGCTTGATTTGTGCGTGATTTTGTTCGACCGAGAATCAAGAAATGATGGTTTCCGAATTCGGTTGATGCTATTGAGGTTTCAAGATTGATTTTGGCTGTGATTTCGAGTTTTTGGACGTTATTGTGTTCTCGGAAGTGTTCATTTCATTCTCGGAAGTGTGGTTTTGATTTTCAGTTGAAGCTTTGCATTCTCGATAGAGTGGTTTTGAGTTTCAAAATACTTTTTCTTGTAAATTTAGCAATTTCAGTACGAAATATCAGTGTAATAGATATATTTGATCTTTTCGTTCTATCAAAAGTCGTTTATTAGGAATTCGGTATTAAACTCGGTTTTATCGAGTTTGTTAAGTTTACAAATTCGGTTCCATCGAATTTGTGATATAGGGAATTTTACTAAGCATAAACTCGGCAGAAGACATCGGAGTATGAAGCATATGTATCTGGAGAGTCATTGTCTGGACAAGTTAATGTAGAGGAACCAGGTCCTTCTACTTCAGGTAATCAAGAACAAGATGATGAATTTGATTTCTGGACTGATTCTTCCATAGTATGTTTGGAATGTTGATGCCTGTTCAAAAGGCAGGATATTTTTACCAGAAAACACAAATGCACTGACCATTATTCTCGTTAGTGCGGTTTTTAACATTTAGGAAATCGACTTTGGGGGACTCTTTCCCTCTCATTATGAAATAATAATTTCATCATCACGTAGATGTTGACTACGTTTCAAAATGGGTTGAGGCTGAAGCCCTGCCTACTAACGATGCTCGAGTTGTTGTTAAATTCCTTCGGAAATTGTTTTCTAGATTTGGGGTCCCAAAAGCTTTAATAAGTGATCGTGGGACACATTTTTGTAATTCTCTTCTCGAGAAACTATAAAAAAATATGGAGTTACGCATAGACTTGCTACTCCATATCATCCTTAAACAAAGATTTCCATATCAGCTTGCCATTGGGTTTGCCTCGAATGTACCTGTGTATACGAATCTTCCAAGAATCGTAGTCACTTTCAACCAACATAGGTGGACGAGTATCGGTACCCGCTGCATTTGTTTCTTCATTGGATCCCATTTTAATTTAAGTATGAATGAACGGATCGCAAGTGATTGTTGATTTGTTTAATTTGAGTTTATGTTTTTGTTGTTGTTTGATTATTTAATTCGGTTTAAGAGGGATAGCTTGTTCGGTTGTCTAGTTCGGTTGACCAAGAAAACACTCGTTCGATTCTTGTGGCTTAAGGCTCGTTCGGTCCTTAAAACATCAACTCGTTCGATCCTAGCGAAAATGAGCTCGTTCGGTTCAACGAAAGTCAACTCGTTCGATCCTAGAGAAATCGAGCTCGTTCGGTGCACAAAGTATAAACTAGTTCGGTCCTCAAAGGATTTGCTAATTCGGTCCTTGAAGGTTTTGCTAGTTCGATCCTCCTAGTTCGATCCTCAAAGGAGTTTGGTTCGATCGGTTGTACCTTGAATGCCACTAGTTCGAGTCTTGAAGGATTAAGCTCGTTCGGTCCTTCAAGTGAAATCTAGTTCGATCCTTTTGTTTTCCACTCGATCGATCGTCTAGTTCGATCGTCTAGATCGATCCTTTCGTTCGATCGTCTTGTTCGATGCTTGTTCGATCCTAGAAGATGGACACTGGTTCGATTATCCTTGTTTTCCCTTCGTTCGGTCCTCTTGTTCGTTCCTTAGTTCGATCCACTAAGAATAAACTCGTTCGATCCTTGCTAGATTTCCACTCGTTCGATCCTTAAACAAAAAAATCGACTCTTTTTTTTCTTGTTGTTTAAATAACACGAATCAAAAGGAAAAAATCACTAGATGTTTTTAAACACAAAAGAGATGGTTTTTATGATATCATTGTAAACACAAACCATCTATGAACCAAAAATCAAAACAAACAATTAATCAAACACAAAAAAAAATTCGAAACCCCTTTTTTTCGAAAATCAAAAGAAAAAAAAAACACAAAACAAATCAATACATCAATCTTGTAGGCTCTTGATACCAATTGTAGGTTCCATGATCATTCATACAAACCTTAACAATGAAGTGTAGAATCAAGATGCATAAAATTAAGAACTTTATTGATGATTGAAAGAAAATTAAGAGTTGCCACAAACTCTAAAGATGAAAAATATTATCAAGTTGCTAACCTAATTTTGACTAAACTAGGTGTATTTATACTAACAAGGTTTTGCCCATTCTAGGCTTTTGTTGGGCTTTTCAGGCTTTTTCTTTGTTAGCCCAATTACATTAATAAACATTAATTAATTAACCAACTAACGAGCTAGACTTTTGTCTTGTATCTTCGAGTGACCGAAGCTTCTTTGTTTGAATCCATTTATGTGATCCTAACACTAGTTTTCTTTGAAAAATGGTGGCAATTTAAAATTTTTGACATGTTTTTCTTATTAAACTAGAATTAATTTTTGTCGAATGCACATTACCCTTTATTATTACTTGGTGAGGTTTAAGCCTGATGTTCCATTTTCATCTCATTATACAAAAATCCAGCAAAATATTGAGTGTACCGGTAGTATTGTAGACTTTAGAACTTGACTTGTACATCATTTTGAGACCTAATTGATTAGAAGGAATAGATGGTTTGAGAAGACAACATTTAGGAATTCACCCAAATAGCCATTATGTGTGTGTTTTTCGACTTTTTACACTGACTTGTCGACCTCCCGTGTTAACAACCCTTTTGTTGCTCTCATCATTAGTGCAAGATACCCCTAGATCACCCTTGTTGAGCCAATCTATGTTTTCATCCATTATTATATGTTTCATTACACCATTTCGCCTTAGCCAACCATGTAGTCTATATTTATCTTTGTTTTGAAAATTTTGGCTACCTAAGTCCATGGTTTAAGAAAATGGTTTGAAGATTGGCACTTACTTTGATGATATATTTATTATCTTGATCATGGAAGGCCCCTCGGTATTATCACTTTTGATACTGTTTATCTCAAGTGGGGGGATATGTGAATGTTATATACAGGAGTATTGTAAAATAAAAAAAGAGAAAATGTGGTGCAACTATAAGCCACCTAGTGATATAACTCCTGATATTGGTTACGTGTTATAAAACCAAGTAAAAAGGTGGTGCAACTATAAGCCACCTAGTGATTTTGGGGATGGTGCAACTATAAGCCATCCAAAGTATAAAGATGGTGCAAGTATAAGCCACCTAGTGAAGAATGGGTTAGCATGCTCTGCAAGATCTTATTATTAGCTAACCCATTATAATGATATGACCATATTTTTGCACTCGACGACTTGGACTATGGATGGATAGTAGCCGGTTATGGATACCGTAGATTATATAAGACTATTTGTTTTGTGTTTCTATCTTAACACCAATTAAATGTGTATCCCATGTCTATCCTAACCCTTTATATCACCAAATAAACCTGTGTTATGTCACCCATGTTACCTTTAAGAATTGTTTAGACCCTAACTCTAACTGGTGCAGATTTGTGTACTTCCCAAGCTTATGATAGAAAACATGCTATGACTGTGCAGTTGAGCGATCACCCTGAAAAAGAACACTTAGACTAGTTGAGAGTTGAGTGAATTTTGATCCCTTTTCGTGAGGTGTTCGGCTTTGATGTTTCTAGCATAAGACTTTTATAGATTCATTTCTTTGAGTCAAATTAGAGAAATCTTTTTATAAACTATTCTAACAGGTCTACTTAAGGGCAAGCAGAAGTCAAGTGGGGGGATAGTTGATAACATCAAATATTTGATACTTTTTAGTGTTAATTTCCCCACGAAAATACTTGCAATTGTCTTATAAATACTTGAATTCGATACATTTATGGTTATTTTGTTGTTTTCAGATAAAATGCAATGTGACAAGAAACACGGGAAATGGACGAAAAAATGAAGATAATACGGATTCTTACGAGACGTTATGGCGTAACTCCTACGATAGTGTTACGCTGTAACATAATTCAAGCAAGACACATCAGCTTATAACATTACGGCGTAACCATACGTAAGGTTTACGCCGTAACAGGGTTATTATGGAAGGATGACTCATCTGAGTCAGCATTATGGCGTAACGTGCCCGGTTGATTACGCCGTAACATATTTTAAGCTTGTAATATGGAAGGACGCGTCAGCACTTTACGACGTAACACCTCATATGTTTACGCCGTAAAATCTTCGAAACCTATAAATAGAGGCCTCATTCGGACACTTTGACATCAACCATTCTACAGCAGTTCCAAGGGGCGAACAAGGCCTCCATTGCTCAAAGAATTCCACCAGAAGTCTAAGGGAGATCACACTTATCTTACTTTTGTATTTAATCGTTCATAAACTACTTCTGTAAGAATTATGAGTTCTCAATCCAAGATTACCTTTATTAATTTTTGCTGTGTTGTTGCTATGAGCGGCTAAGCACTTCAAGTGCCAACCTAATCATGAGTTTGCTATAGTTATAATGTTTGTTTCCTGTTAGATTATGGTTTCATTGGATATCTTTTGACTATCGTGTACCCATGGGGTTTGGTAGTATTGCGGGTAGTTTAGATCATGTTAATCCTGTTATTAGATTACCAGATGAACATGGGATTAGCAGGGGTACTAGGGTAGGTTTGGAACCCTATCCCTAGTGTAGGAACTAACTAAGTTACCGCCTCTATCACTTAATATACTTCAAAAGTACAGGAACTCTTTTAGAGAGGGTTAATAATCGGTATAGGTTATAAACTAGTTGTTGGGATAGTTGGGATTAATCACTATAACATGGTTGCCTTATTTTCATGACTTTCAGGGGATTCAGGATCGCAAGAATTATAAGACAGACTAAATATATCTATTCAGGGCTGCCAACTTTAGAAACCACTAATGAAATCATGGTGTAACATTGCACAGGAAAATGAAGTTATAATGGTAGTAATGAAATGGCTAGGGTAGCACGCCTTTCTCCTTGATATCTTCTATTACATTATTTTTCACATATTTACTTTCTTGTTATTTTCATAGATCAACTTCAAACCATTTTCAAAACGTGACACTTTCAAATTAAAACTAATAACACTTAGCTCTTAGGACGACCTCGGATTTACCATCTCTACACTACTCATGACCGGGTTCTCTGCATGTTAGTGCATTTGTCAGGTGAATCGAGTTTTATAAATTTAAAACTTGAACAAAAAATTATTTTAAAAATAAAATACACATCAAATCCCATGCTATTTTTTTTTCCTTATTTGATTTCTGACCATTTTCCTACTGTTTTGATTCTTCCTAAAGCAATTCAGGCAAAGAAGCGAGCATTTAAGTTCTCTAACTTTGTAGATGATAAGGAAGAATTTCTTTCTTTGGTGAAGTTGATGTGGGAAGAAAATGTGGATGGATGTCAAATGTTCAAAACTGTCAAGAAATTAAAAAGCCTTAAAAAGGACATGTAGAAGCTTTCATGGAAGAATGGGGATGCCTTTGAGAATGTTAAAAAGCTTAGAGATAAACTGAAAGAATTACAGATTAATATTGATAAGGCTCTTAATCTAAAATAGCTTAGAAAGGAGGAAAGCATTGTCTTTCAAGAATATGTTGCAACAATGAAAGATGAAAAGAAAATCCTATATCAAAAGAAAAAGCCAAATAGATAAGTGTTGGGGATAGGAACAATGCCTATTTCCAAATGGTTTTGAAGAGTAGAACTCACAAGTGTAGAATAAACACGATTTATGATGGTTATAGGAATAATTATAAAGGAGATGATGTTGCTGAGCAATTTGTGAGACATTTCCAAAAATTTCTTGGTAAGGAAGTGCAAGTCAAACATATGAAAAACTCCCACACTTCTCTTTACAACATGTCTTACAAACTCCCACACTTCTCTCTACATGTACAAGATGTCTTACAAACTCCCACACTTCTCTCTACAACACTTCCATACCATACTTTCTACAACACATTCCTTCTAATAATTTGTTAATCTCTTCCCCAACAAATGATTAAACACTCCTTCTATACAATCTTACAACACATCCTTCTTAATCATTTGTTTACCCTTCTTACCAAACAAATGATTATATCCTTCACACACTCTAAACACTCCTTTCTAAAACTATCTCATAATCACATTTTCCCACTCTTTTTTCTCTTCTTGGCAATATAATTATAAACCCAAATCAATCCTTTGATTTCACCCTAAACATCATCACCTTCATACTTATCATCTTCAAAAATTCTTCATGCTTAAACTCCTCTTCACACAAACCTTTCCTAAATAATACCCAAACATGACAACTCACATTCCCTTACACAATGTACCTTCGTTGTACTTGTTGTACTTCCTGTTCCCTTCATTCCCAACACAGGCTCCTCCACATCACATCAAAACATTCTCCACCACATATCTACTATTTACCTTCTTCCTTACAAACCCATTTGAATTTCACACATACTATTATCTTAACCCTTGATCTTACCACTTCATCAATCCAACTTACCTCACCTTCTTCTTCTCCCTTGGATTGATATTCAAATGGCAAACAAACACACTTCTCTTTATAAACAAACACATTTTACTCTACAAACAAACACACTTCACCCTCTAAACAAACACACTTCTCTATCCATCCTTGTTCTTGCCACTTCACCTATCCAACTTGCCACTTCACCATCTCATCTCTACCATTCATTTCAAACAAGATCAAAAGGCTCTTTTCCATCACATCATGCCAACTCATGACAACTCATACACAACCCATTCTTATCCCTTTCTCTATTTCACACATGTGTTTAATATATTTGAAATTCAAATTTCAAATCTTCCCCTCATAACATCCACCATTTCTTTCCAAGTTAAGAATATTCTCTTGTACCTTGACTAGCCTTTCAAATAATTAGTTAGATTAAAACTAAGCTAGTTACATTTTTAGGAATACCCAAACTACCCTTATCCGATAGTTCTTTTCTCTTTTTTTAATATCGGACAAACAAAAGGCTTTTAGTTGGTTGACCTTGAGCATAAGAATGATTAAAAGGTAATAGCATGAAGTACAATTGCAGGTTTAACGAGAGCGGGTAGTTAAAAAGCCAAAATCTTGAAAAAATAGGTTCGGGTTTGTGGCGCGCTGGCCACACGCTGACATACGGCCAGCACACCATACACGAATTACATTTAATCACCTTTGGGTTTTTAGCCTATAAATACCCCTCTTGGCCTTTGTATTCCTTAACTTTTGCAAACATTCTTTCCTCTCTTTTCTTTTCTCTTATCCTCTAAGTCTAACATCTAAGTGTTCCAAACTTCTATTTCATCATTTTATTGAAATGAACACATCTCCACAAGAGAGCCACACAAGTACCTAATCCATTCTTGTGTGTTTTGTCGAGGGACTTCTTTCTCATACCCTTTCTTTAGAATCGAGTCTCTAGGTTAGGTTAGGACTTGATTCGACTATCTATCATTTAATCAATCAAGTTGTAAAGGAAGTCTTGTATTCAAGGGATCAAGCCTAGATCATTAAGGATCTAGTTGAGGTTTTGTAAGATTCCAAGGGGAAGTATTTAGTGGTTATAGGTTAAGTCGAATCACATGTTCTTAGGGTTAGATTTTGAGGGTGAAATATTGTAGGTAGTAACTCTTCTTTGTGAGCGCCAATCTTTGTGCATGTCGGTGGAGTTAAATTGAAACACGGTTTGTAGTCCACCATAAGGATGATACTAGAATAATATATGTGTCATAGATTTGCAACTGGACGTATGGAAGGACTAAACCCCCTTCCCAAACCAGTCTATATCGTGGTGTCGTTCTCTCTCTCTATCTCTATCTACTTGTTGATTCTTTGCTAAGTAGATTATCACACCACTTGGCTCTTTCGAGACTTAAAGTTTTATAAACTTCAAATAAGTTAAGAAAACCGTATTTACCCCCTCTATGGCTCTACAGATTGTATAAATAATATTGAGATGGAAGATGTGGCTAGTTATGGGCTATTCTACACTTGGACAAAGAATTTATTCAAGGTGAAAGCTAGCAATACAAGTGGTGTTCTAAAAAAGCTTGACGTAATCATGGGAAATGAAACATTTATAGCTAAGTTTGGTCAAGCCCATGCTATTTCTTTGCCTTATTTGATTTTTGACCATTTTCCTATTGTTTTGATTTTTCCTAAAGCAATTCAGGCAAATAAGAGAGCATTTAAGTTCTCTAACTTTGTAGATGATAATTAGGAATTTATTTCTTTGGTGAAGTTGATGTGGGAAGAAAATGTGGATGGATGTCAAATGTTCAAAACTGTCAAGAAATTAAAAGGCCTTAAAAAGGACATGTAGAAGCTTTTATGGAAGAATAGGGATGCCTTTGAGAATGTTAAAAAGCTCAAAGACAAACTGAAAGAATTACATATTAGTATTGATAAGGCTCTTGATCTAAAACAGCTTAGAAAGGAGGAAAGCATTATCTTTTAAGAATATGTTGCAGCAATGAAAGATGAAAAGAAAATCCTATATCAAAAGCAAAAGTCAAATAGCTAAGTGTTGGGGATAGGAACAATGCCTATTTCCACAAGGTTTTGAAGAGCAGAACTCACAAGTGTAGAATAAACACGATTCATGATGGTTATGGGAATAATTATGAAGGAGATGATGTTGCTGAGTAATTTGTGAGACATTTCCAAAAATTTCTTGGTGAGGAAGTGCAAGAAAAACATATTAAAAATAGAAATATGATCATTAAGAATAAATTATCTGAAGCTAAAGCTAATGAAATGGTCGACGATGTTAGTGATGCTAAAATTAAAGAGGCTACATTTTTAATTGATGGAAATAAAGCTCCTAATGGCTTTTCTTCTTGTTATTTAAAAGAGCTTGAAATATAATTAGAGAGGATGTGTGCAAAGCTGTTAAAGAGTTCTTTGTGACTAAGAAGATGCTGATTGAAATTAACTCTACACTGATTACTCTTGTTACAAAGATCCAAATTCTTAACAAGGTCACTAATTTCAGACATATTGCTTGTTGTAATGTGTTGTACAAGTGCATTAGCAAGATTATCACTGAGAGAATGAAGAAATTCTTTGGGAAACTGGTGGATAAGAATCAAAGTGTCTTTGTTCCAAAGAGGCATATTCACGAAAATATTTTATTATCACAAGAACTTCTGAAAGGTTATGAAAAGAAAGAGGGGCCAAAAAGAGTTGCTATGAAGATTGATATCCAGAAAGCTTATGATACTGTAAACTAGAAGTTTTTGGGATGCATTCTCCATGGTTTTGGCTTTCATAAAAGGATGGTTGATTGGATTATAAAAATGTGTGAGTACTATTTCTTTTTCTATTTGTGTAAATGGGGACAAATGTGGTTACTTTAAAGGAGGCATAGGCTTGAGATAGGGTGATCCAATGTCACCATATCTCTTTACTCTAGCGAGAGAGATCTTATCTTTAATTGTTTAAGAAAAGGTGGAAAACAAGAAGCAATTTAAATACCATTTTGGTTTCAAAAGTATGAAGCTGACTCGTGTATGCTTTGCTGATGATCTCTTAATGTTTTTCCATGGTGATATAAATTCTGTCAATGTTCTTAAAGAATCTATTGAAGATTTTGGAGCATACTCAGGTCTGATTCCAAATTATACAAAGAGTACTATTATTTTTGGAAGTGTGAACAATGCAGAAAAGCAAAATATTCTCGATAGCATTCCTTTTTAAAGTAGATAGATTACCAGTTAAGTATCTAGGAGTCCCTCTTACTTCTAAAAGAATTAAAGTGAGTAACTGCAAAAGCTTACTCGATAGAATTAGGAACAAAGATCTAAATTGGAAGAACACGCGTCTCTCTTATGCTGGTAGATTACAGTTAGTGGCTTCTGTTCTTGAATATGTGCATGTTTATTGGGAATTTGTGTTCTTACTCTCTAAAGCAGTAATTAAGGACATTAACAAGCTCCTTAAAGGGTTCTTTTGGAACCAAGATTGAAATGTCTAGAGAAAAACCTAAAGTGGCTTAGAAGGAAATTTGTAGACCAAAGAGTTAGGGAGTGGCATGGTTATAAAAAAGATTAGGTGTTTATAATAATGCAATTATTACTCGGTACTATAAGACATGTGGCTGTTAGATAAGGATTTCGTATGGGGAAATTGGATAAATATTGTCATACCACTGAAGGGTAGGGGATGAGAAGTGAAAGTAGAAGGATTGATAAAAAGTAATAGTTATGGGTGGATGGAATAAATAAAAAGCTATAAAAATGAAGATAGATATACAGACTTATCATCATGAAAATAGGAAAAGACAGTAAAAGCTTCTTAAATTAAAATGATAAAAAGTAACCATCGGAGGTTAAAGGGTCCTTTCATTTCCTACAGAGATTGTTTATAATCAAGGTTGACATCGATGATATGGTAGTCAAAGATTTAGTTGGGAATGGAATCTGTATATGGCCTTCTGAATGGGTTGAAAAGTATCCTAATCTTAGCCTGATTCAAAATGTGGTGATTGATGAGTTCAAACAAGATGAAATGTGAAGGACAGTTCCTAAAAGAAGAGAGGATTCTTGTATCTATAATTACACTTACTAAAGAGTTGATAATGCGGAATGAGAATGTAATCTGTGAGCAAACTATATAATGGTTTTCACAGGAATATTCCAAAGCATGCTTTATTATTTTGGATGGTAATACATGAAAGATTAGCTACTCAAGATAAGATCGCTAGGGGTTATATGATATGATGGTGTACTCTCTTTGTCTTAATGATTAAGACTCTCATAAACACTTATTCTTTCAATGCAAGTATTCTACTCAATTTTGGAACATAGTTAAATAGAAAATAAGTTTAAGGTGTAATAAAGATGGAAATGGATGACAATGATGAACAATAATCATAGAATAATAATAGGTAAGCCCTCTTATTAACATAATCTTAGAAGGTTTTTAAGTGCATCCAGAGGTTTAAATCTATTATGCAGGAGTAGGAAATTGAATAACTACTTATTCAGAGGAGAAAAAAGGAGTATTGATGAGCTATATGAAGTTTTTGTTGAGTCTATAAGACTGAGATCGTCAAGTTTGAAAGCTAACTGGAACATCAAAATGAGTAAAAAGGTGGAATGTCAATGATATTACATAAAGGGGTGTTTGGGATTAGCAGTTTTTTTGAATTTGGTAAGCTTGTAAAATGGGCCCAGGTGCTTATAATATGATCAATAGAATTTAACCGCTTTGACCAATTGGCATCTCTTGTGGTCTGTTGTGCATAAGGGAAGTTTATCCCTTTGCCCATAAATAGTTTTGTTATCTTAAATAGCCCAAGTTGACTCTTGGGTTATGCAGAAAGATGTTTTTCATGATGATTTCTGCTTATAAAAAGTAAGGATTTTATCATTTATCTCATGTTTTAAGCTCATTTCATTAAGATGGCCTTGTATCTTGACCACTTTCAATCAAGCGATACTGTGGTAATTAGTTAAGTTA
Organism: Tanacetum coccineum; assembly: GCA_026074375.1. Taxonomy (NCBI): domain Eukaryota; kingdom Viridiplantae; phylum Streptophyta; class Magnoliopsida; order Asterales; family Asteraceae; genus Tanacetum; species Tanacetum coccineum. Next base: position 12,926 of record BQNB010129408.1, read on the forward strand.
GACTGGCCCTGGGAAGGGTCTTTTTTGACTACTCACCAGTGTTGCTGTTTGATTGTTTGTGTTTCATAAGGCAAGTTTCCTTAATGAGGAGGGTAAATGAGCTTGGTTGTGGTAGTGCAAGTTCATAGGAATAGAGAGTCGTGAAAGATGAGAATTCTTAGTCCTATCATTACACTACTAGGAGGTTAAGATGGTTTCTCACTGAGGGTGTGTGTTCTCTGGCTGATGATGTCTGGCCCTTTTTATCCTTGTTTGATAGAAATCATAATTCATGATCTTGGGAGGTCGAGGAAACTCAAAATATGAATAAGCCATTTTAGAGAGAGAAAGTGGTTTTATTATTGAATGATTAGTGAAATTACAAATGAGAGGTTCACCCCTCTAAGGAAGATTAGAGGGGGTATTTGTAGACTAAACACAAGCCATCTTTGGGCTAATTACATTTCTAGTCCTTGTGTTTTAGACCATATAGAAACTAATGTAATTTCCATATAGACACCACATTTTGAATCCTAACATTGTTCAACATATAGTGAGGATGTGGCTGCTATATTTGGTTCAGAGGTAAATGGTTAAGAAATGTAGTCAACTGGGTATATCCCTTCTTTGGAGAGTCAGGGAGCTATAGCCTTCATGATGAGGCCTGGTAAGGGATGCCATAGATCATTGTGGATGATGGTTGAATGGTTTATAGGGTCCTTTATCCAGGAAATTGATAACGCCTAAATTATACATGTTTCTATGGCGTTATTTATGTTTATTTTATCATTTCTCATGAACTTTTGGTACTTAATCAAGCTTAAATTGCTTATAGGTTCACTTGAAGACTCTAAAGACTCAAGCTCAAAGATCTACACACTTTGGAAGGCGAATACAAGAAAAGAAAAGTTTCTATTTAAAAGTTCAAGAAGTTCACCGCACTTTCTACAAAGTACGCCGCACTTTCCTATGAAGCCTCTAAAACCGGGGCACCTATATCTTTGTTCGCCACACTTTTCGCAAAGTCAAAAGAATTAAAGTCTAATAAATGCACCTGCATTAACTCACCAAAACCGCCGTAATTATTTGTAAGTACGCCGCACTTCCAGTCAAAACATTACATGACCATCGCATTAACTCCTCAAGTGCGCCATACTTAATTCCAAAACCAGCGCACTTTTTCCAAATTTTAGCCTATAAATAGAGGACAATTTTTGCATTCCAAATCATCCCACATACAATCACTCTCACTACTCCACACACACACACACACTTCCTTACTACCAACCAAAACACCTAGAAACATCTCCTCTCTTGAAGAAAAAGATATAACGATCAAGAACGAAGAAGTTTTCTTACTAGTTGTTGAAATTATGGAAGTTAATGTAAAGTGTGATTTTGTTATGAACTCCTTAGCCATGAGAGGCTAAATCTCTCATGACTACTCGGTAAAGTTACGATAATGAATAAGCGTTTGGTATAATCTTGATCATCTTAATCTTAAGCTTATATTGCAAACCTGTCATATCTTATCTTATCTACTTTTGCTTATCAACCTAGATTATATAATCATATCGGTATAGGTCGAAAGACCCGTTATGATCTATGTGGTTTTAAAGATTTGTCTATGGTCTTTAACGTCTGTGCTGAGAAATCTATTTTTGTAAATTGATAAACAAAATAAGCTTTGATATAATAGTAACTGGATTATTTGAGTGACACATTTAGTCTAGTTAACTAAATATAAGTCTTAAGTTAAAACAAGTTCATTTGTGAAAACATTTTCTGACGAGAAATCGCCTTTATAAATTAATGCCCCACTCTTATGGTCAAATCATTTCAAACACTTATAAATTATTTTCAACTATCCGAGTAGTCATCTTTATTATCACTGGTAAAACTAAAGTTACTTTCAAAATAGTTAAAGTCTATTCTCTTGTTGATTATTTGAACACTAATCTAATCCCTGTGGAACGACCTGGTCTTACCTAAAAATATTATACTATATACGTGGGTTATACTTTTACCCGTGTGTTTCCCATAATTAATCGGTATTTTCAGTCTTATAAATTTAAAGCTTTTGAAACACATCAAAGTTTTTGGCGCCATTGTCGGGGATTTCTTAGCTCTTCTGTAGTCAAACTCTGGAAAATTACTTTAACTCCCCCTTATTTTCAAAAATCGCCATACATTTTTTTAGCAAACTAACCCAAACAATTTCTCCTTTGGATGCATACACGTGCTTCCAATTCTGAACTTGTTGAACCATTACCTAAACCTGAACGTATTCTGAATCAAAGACATCGTCGACGAAACAGAAGAGTTTCATTCGATCAAAGAAACAATCTACCTAAAAACCCAAGAATTGTCTATCCGCCAATTCTCAACATCAACCACTTCCGTGACTTTCTTAATACTCTTGAAAATCTTTTCCTAATGGATGATGAACCCATGTGGGCTACTGACCGTGTTGTAGCTCTGACTCCCGGTTCCGCAATCACTATTCCTGAAACTGCTAACGAATTTGCTATCAAAGGTAACCACTTGAACCTCGTCAAAGGAAATTAATTTGATGGTAGAACCAAAACCGATCCTCATAAACACATTCACGAATTCCTCAGAATTTGCGATGTGTTTAAATACATAGATACTGAAAATGAAGCCGCCCGCCTAATGATGTTTCCCCTATCCCTTGCTGGGGAAACAAAAAACATGGTTGGAAGAACTCAATGAAGGAACTATCGAAATATGGGATGAACTCCGAACCGCTTTCATTAGCCGATTCTTTCCCCCAGCTCTTTTTGACCGACTCCTCGGAGAAATTCGAGCTTTCTCTCAACACGAAAACAAATCTCTAACCAATGCTTGGCTTCATATAAAGGAAATGCTCCGAAACTGTCATGGTCACAATTTGTCCAAAGGCAATATCATTAAAATCTTCTATCATGGTCTCAGCGAAATAACCCAAGAAGTTTTGAATGCCGCAGCTGGTGATATTTTCCTCAATAAAACTACATACTCATTTACATAGCTCGCTATGGGATACATTATTTGACTTTATTTTTGGTTGCAAATACATACTTTACTTTTGAAATGATTAAGAATTAGCTTAGGAGATTGAAACTGATAAACTTACAAGTAATTGCTCAAGGTAGTTCTTAGAAAGGACACTTGTAGAGGTGTACGCGGTCAATATCTGACCGTGGATGTTCTTGGTGGGACACCTGCGGAGGAAACACATTTCATTATTGTCTGGGTGTTCTTGGAGGGGACACCTGCGAGGGGAACATATTCATTTCTTCACGAGTTGTTCTTGGTTCAGGGACCACCTGTGATGGGTACATTATGGTTTTTCATTACTGCCCGGGTGTCTTGAAGGGGACACTACGATGGGGACATAGTTTGCATCGGGTTCTATGAACTTAGAGTAATGTAATCATTATTTTACACCATAGGAATATTTTCCGTTGCTTTGAATAAAGTGGCAATACATTACTTTGGCAATCGCGTTGGTCCAATTTTTCTACGTAATTTAGTGGGACTATTGGATTGAAAAAATGGTCATGAATATTTTTAAAACTCTTTGTGATTTCTATAAAGCCTATACAACATTTTGTGGAGAACATTCAAGGATTGATAAGGTCATTCAGCTTTTACAGAACTTTGGTTCAAATATTTATTTACAAAAACCTATGAACTCACCAACTTTAATGTTGACACTTTTAAGCATGTTTTTCTCATGTGAATTAGATGCTTGGAGTCTAAAATTTACAAGATTTCATTTATGTATTTCTACTTATATTCAGATGATCAAATCTCGTTGCGTTGTTTTCAAGCTTTTCATTGTGATGCAATTATGGGACAAATGTTATATCAATTTTAAAGAAATCAACGAGATTACTTTTTAAACGACACATTTAGAGGTCGTTTTCTTGTATCTAGCGTTGTGTATTATGAAGTAACGCCCCCGGGCATACTTCCGCTGCGACACGTTTTTGGGGGTGTTACAGATTGGTATCAGAGCACTGGTTATAGAGAACTAGGTTGCATATTTTTACCCTAGACTATAACCGTTTTCACAAATATTGCATCACATCAAACATTTTCAAAGTGCATACACACTACTTGCTTACTTGCTTAGGTTACTTGTTACCTTAAGTGATTATATGACATACATATATGTAATATATATGCTTACATCTTTTGCGTATATCACACGTTTATTTATATAAGAGTTATTTATATAAAAACTTTTTTTTTGTTTTTTACTATTAACATTTCTTATGAACATTGTGAGTTGCCACAATTGGATCATTTTACGGCTTAGACATTGTTGGTAGCACAAATTGGTCTCAGTTTACTGCTTAGACATTGTGGGTTGCACAATGGTCTCACTTCGTTCTCAGACATTGTAAGTTAAACAATGGTCTCTAAGAATTTTATTTTTCCTCATAACTTTATACAATATCGTATTACGCGAAGGCCGTCATAATTTTTGTTTACATGGAATTATGTATGAATCTAAGTATTACAAGTCTTGTATGGGCGGGACTTGTAATATGAGGATTGATATGATAATTGCTATGTTAACAAAACCCGTCACAGTTTGTTATACATAGAATTTATGTGTGAATCTAGTATTACATGTCTAGTATGGCGGGATTGTAATAGGGAGGATTTATATGATGATTTTGCTATGTTGATGGTTCATCGTGACTTTACCTTATTTATCTACGGAGCACTCATTACTATCTTGAACTCTATGTTCGATTTCCCCTGATAGTTTTACTCACCCGTTCTCGAAGACGAGTTTGGAACACTGTCCCACCATCTTTAGATGCACAGGATCGTCATGTTATCCATCACCTTGTAAGGTTATGTGAGTACGCGTATTGCATCGGAAATTATTAAGTAGGATGGTTTATAATCTCTTTATTTGAAAGGATTGGGACACCTCTTCAGTTAAATAAAGAAATTGTAAATCCCTGAACCATAAGTTTATCATTTCCTACTTACATAAATTAGGACGCTCCTTTATGTAAGTAATGAATTATAAATGAGTGGGCTTAATGAGTATAAACTCGAACCCGATAATCACCGGAATCCGTTGAAAAGGTTTAGAAACACAATCGTGTCTTACCACTCAGCAGAACCTTAAGGCCTCGCTTGGAACTACCGGATCTCATTCTTAAGTTATTACTTTTGCCATTACGAATCCTCGCGATCACGAACTGTTTGTGGAACTAACAAACTTGTACAAACTGGAACTAATGGAGTTGATTCATCCTCGAACTAACGACTGAGTATCATATGCGTCCGTCTATCGCATAAGCTCTCCCGCGAGCTCTTCCCATTTGTTGAACTCTATATGGCCCCCCCCCCCCCCCCCCCCCCCCCCCCCCCCCTCGGATTATTGTTTCTCGAAATGTATCATTCTCGACATTCCCATCATCCACTTTGATATAATTATATATCGTTATGGTATGCTGTGGTTGGGTCCTGGAGCGGACCCCATCTTGTACAACTTTATCAAATTGTATACAACTCCCCTTATAACAGATTAACACCTATCGACGAAAGGAGGATGTCGGACTATTCATTTATACCAATAGTCGAAAGACTTAGGTCGCGATACATCCTAGTACTGCCTAAGTAAGTAGGATACTTACTTCAATTAGCCTCGTCCGTTATTAATCATCGAAGATTACAGATATCAAAAACGAGACCCCGTCCTTGAACATTTGAAACCTTATACAGACATACTCACGCGAACACCTGCTTATTGATGTTTTCTCTAATATGAGACTTTCTTTATAACGCGGTTATATCAGTCATAAGATCTGTAATGATATGTTGAGATACCTATTTTGATGGATTAAATATCCTGGTCAAACTTAGCCAAAAATTTTGATATATGGGGAAGTGTCGAAACAACTAATTTTTGCTGAATAAAGTTATCAGCGTCTTGTTTAGAACGAGTTATCAAACCTTAAGTCTTTTCTTGGTCACACAATCGGATAACACGAACTTAATCTCGGGACGAGATTTCTTTAAGGGGTAGGTACTGTAACAACTGGGAATTTTCGGATTTTTAAATGACTATTTTACCCTTTGACTTTTCGGGTCTGACTTGAACAACTGAGAGAGAGGGAGCGGGAGAGAAAGAGAGAGCGGGAGAGAGAGGGAGAAAGAGAGAGAAGGAGAGAGAAGGAGGGAG
>BQNB010129409.1:0-17880 GCA_026074375.1 Tanacetum coccineum
TGTTTAGCATATTGGCGATGGTGATTGGTGTGAGGGGATATCTCTTTTCAACCAACATAAAAATGTGAAGATTATCAAACCTTACAAAGTGAACTCCAAATGAATCAATCGACTTCCAAATGGTCACCCTGTATCCTTGTAAAATTCTCCATACATCACTCCTTTTCTCTAGTTCAAACATAACTTTCAAATCTCCCCACAACACTCTTTCAAATTCATTTTTTGGCCTTTTATCACCATACTTTGCCTTTACTATCCTCCAAAGTGCTTCCAAGTCTTCTTTGTCTATTCCTTGTAGCATCCTTATCATTGAAGAATATCTTTTGGAACTTCCATCTGCTCTTATCAACTGATAATGTACCAACATACCCTCTTTATGAAACTTGTAATCAATAATCATTGGTAATTTGGTAGCAAGTGGTATAGCATCAATTGCTATATCTTTATCCTTTTTAATCACCAAAAGCTTCTTTAACTCAGCTTCATCATATTCATCAACTGTATCTGACTCATTTTCTTTTTTCACTTTCTGTTTCTTTAAGGATTTTTGCTGTTGTTCTTTCCCTGCTCTTTTCCTTCCATGCATCTTTTTTCTGCTGCCTTTAGCTGTTTCCTCACTACCTTCTACCTTCTTTTCTTTGCTTTCCTGTACCTTAGAACCCATAGCCACAAAGGTATTTACCCTCTTCATTTCCTTATCAAACAACTTTTGAATTTCATCAAAACTCTTTCCCTTTAGCTGTTTGAATGTGTATCCACCCATGTGCTTAAGATAAGTAGACATTTGAGTTATCTTTTGTGCCTTCGTAGGAGGTTTGTTTCTCTATGCTCTGAGTGCAGCAAAATGTTTTCTTTATTTCTCCATTAGTTCCATAAATAGTTTTGCTTTTTCTTCATCTGTCAACTCCTCTCTTTCTTTTGATTGGAGTCTCTCAGCCAACAATTTATCAGCCTCCATCATAGCTTGTGTATTTTCCCATGACTCAATCAATGCTATGTTGGCTTCTTCTTCTTGTTTCCTTGCTAGCTTTTGCTCTTCTATTAATTCAGCATCCAACTTAGCTGGAATATCTCTTGCAATTTGTTCATCAAGAGCAATTTGATCTTTTCTCTTTAAAGGAACTTTAGGATCAATCATAATACCTTTTCCTTTATCTTTAGAACTTGAAGGTTGTGTCTCTTGTGGAACTCTGAACTCACTTGGCTCCTGTACTACTACCCCTCTAGCCTTGGGTGTTGTAGTTGTTGTTGTTGTAGCAGCAGTAGTAACAACTTTAGGCTTAACTGCTTTAATCTGTATAAGTGTCTGAGCTAAAGTGATTTCCTCAATAGTTGTAGGAACAACACTATCATCAACACTAGCAGTAGTAACTGCTTCACCAGCAGTACTATCATCAACACTAGTAGTAGTAACTGCTTCATCTTTTCCATCAACTTTAGCTTCTACAGGCATCTCATCATCATCCAAAACTCCAGTATCAAACATCAAGTCATCATCCTGTCTTTATTAAGTTTCATCAACTAAAGTAACATCATTATCAGCATCAATATCTGTAACATTCCGTATTTAAGGTAACTATTTATTCCGAACTTTATTTTTTGATTCATTTTTAAGCAAAGTCATTAATTTTACGTTTACCCGATTTAGTAAGATTTTCTCGTTCTTAGCTTTGCGTGAGCAGTATTTAGAAATCTATCCCGTCTTCGCATCTTAAGTGATTTAATAATCTCATAATATCCCCCGATGATTATAATTTTCCCAATTTTCCATTTCCATTGTGTTTCGCGTTTACGTAAATTCTTGCTTAAAACTCGCGTTTTTACCTTAAAACTTTACCTTTCTTAATTAACCTTACACACACACTTTTAATTAAATTATACATACCTCCTGTCTCTGAGCCTTTGAGATGATTTATCCTTTTTGATTTGGGCAAGATGGATAGATGGTTGAATCAATACATGGGTATTGGAGTGGAATCAGTTGGATGATCTGAATCCTCACCCATTTCTTCAACAGGTTTTAAAACATACAATGGTATCTATAAAGGTGTTATTCTCAGAGAAATCCTTTCCAGCTATTTATATTGGCAAAAACTTTCTTTGTATGAAAGGGATTTATAAAAATCTTCTTGTGAGTTAACATATTACCCAATTGTTGATTAGTGAAAACTTGGAGAAAACGTGGATACAGCAAGAATTTGACTCCTTCATCCAAGTGTTTCACCATTGCATCAAAGATATACTTAGACAGATTAACTTTTTGATTAGTTGCACAAAACATATTATGACAAGAAGCCATTAGAAACTATGAACTCATTGCATGTAGTGGTAATTAGCACTTTAAGCATTAAGTAATAGTATGAATGAAATACTTCCACTGTGGAGAGAAAAAGGCTTTATAAAAAGTAAGCTTTTGAGAAGGCTTTTCATACCCCATACGCGCCAATTCTTCAAAGATAGTAGCAGTTGGAAGACAATCAGTACCTTCTGCATCATCCAAGTGAAGATCTCTCCTTATGCTTGACTCCGTAACAATAACCCTCTTCTTATCAACTAGGGCTTGTATCTGTCGCACTCCACTAACTGTCTGTACCTTGGCAGTTGCCCAAAATTGTTCAATGCAAGATGTGTAGATCACCGGATTGACTGTTAAAGCATATGAAACAGAACTTGCTTTCAGGAAATCAATTATCTCTGCAAACCCATCACTTTCTTCGGGTTTTTCCAAGAACGCGACCACATTGTGTGTTTCAGCAAACTTAGGGCTTGACATAATGATGGATTTGATGATCAAAGATGAAAATTGAATTAGGGTTTATGGTTGGAAAGTGTTTGAATAAGTGAAATCGAATAAAGAAGTAAATGAAACCCTTAATCGAAGTATTTATAGAATCACCCTCAACAGCAGAAACTTGAACTGGCAGCATTAACATACGCTTAACAGCAGAAACCAATACGGACAGTACTAATTTAAGCCTAACAGCATTAACTTAAGCTTAGCAGCATTAAGTAGAAACTGAGCAGCATTAAAAGAATACACCAGTAATCATTCAATTTTCATTCCAATAAGCAACTTTCATCATCAAATTTGATTCACACACACTCTCTTTCTGTTTTTATGCTCACAACATCTCTCAATTCTTTTTGCTCACATAATCACTCATTTCTGTTTTTATGCACACATCTCTCTTTCCATTTTTAAGCTCACAAAATATCTCATTTCTTTTGGCTTACCAAGACACTCTATCTATTTTTATATGACAGTTGTGTACCAAATTTCATCAATTCCAATGTGTTAATACTGTCCTCCCCACTTTCAAGTGTGTAACCACTTGAGAGAAGTGGATCAATGGATTGTATAGATGTAATCTCAAACCTAGTTTGAGCATTCACATCCCCCAATATGGTATCTTGGCACCTGGGACCACTACTTGAATCAATTTCCTAAGAAGTTGATTCATTATGTGTTGCTATGGATTGGGTCTTATTTGATGTTACCATTGTCTTGCTCTGCTTCTAAGCTAGAAGCAGTAGTGGCATCCCTTTCCATTCTGTCACCCAACTCCTTATGGACAGCCTCATCACCAACCTTTGTTAGGGGACCACTAAACTGAGGTATCTTGGTGTCCCGACCTCTTTTGATATGCTTAGATGTATTTTTATCCCTTTTGAACATATGTATGATATAACACATCCTTTCATCCATGCTTGTTGGTTGTAGAAATAAGGAACCTCCCCTCAAACAATGCCTCAAGTGATAAGAATTGGAAACAGTTGCAACTTTGGTGCCTATGTCATCTTAACAGCATTAACATTTGCTTGGCAGTAGTAATTTTTTGCCTAGCAGTATTACTAAGTCGAACAAACATTAATCTTATCTTCAATAATTAGCAACAACATGCCTCTATTCATCACAAGTAAACTAGAGAAGATTAGATTAGGGACATGTTGGAATTCATGAGGTCCATATTTATGCATAACCCGATGGAATAAAAGTTAAACTTGTGATACCAAAAGACATTATCTTTCTTCAAAAAGGTGAATGAAGCATTCGAACATCTTCGTATTCAACATGCTTTACCAGTCATGTGCCTTGAAGCATCCATATCAACAAATCCTTTATGCATCATGTTGTGGCTTGCCCTGCACAAAGAATAAAGAAAATTAGATTTCTTTTTGGGACCCAAGCCATTACTGACTTGGATCTGCCCCGTGCATCAATGTAGTTATATTTGTTTCAAAGTGATTGAATGTACTTTGGGTTTGATAGGTTCCAAAAAAATCCCATCATGCTGAAGGCTTAACTAATTGAACCTATTTGCCTTGGCTTAGGCAGATAACTGATGTTTTATTTTGGCCTAGCAGTATTAACTATTCTAGGCCTAACAGTATTAAAAGGTGTTCTGTATGACCTAGCAGTATTAACTATTCTAGGCCTAACATTATTAACCTTATGATTAAAATGCCTATTAGTTAATGCTGGATTCTTATAAAAGGGCCTTTGGACAGTAGATTGTGCTGATTTGAAAAAATGAGTCTTTGGTCTAGTACAATACACTGTTGGTTTTGGGTGAGCAGTATAAACTGACTTAGCAGTACTAAGAGGTTTTAGGTCAGTTCTTAGCAAAACTCATCTTGGAGTCATATTTTTGTGGGTTCTATGGTGTGAGGTCTTGGCATAATAGTCATTATCCACCCTGTAGTAAAACAAGCCTTGTTATACATCACAAATTCACTACCTAGTTGATTGGACTTCTGACCCAGGCCATTTTCTCTGATTCCTCTAGGCTTTATGATCTATTACATCTTGCATACCTAATAGATTGTTAAATGTTTTTTCTATTTTTAGCAGCAGTAGGAATTATACAGTTTCTTTTTCTGCTTAGACATAGACTCATCTTGTTCCTCATCATCTGACACCCAATCCTCAATAATTGGAGCATCATTATTCTTCCTAACTTTGTTAGGTTCTACTTCACTAACACTCTTACTAATGTTAGACCCACAACCTTCAACAAAGCTACTTTTGACCTATGATACTTGTTCTTTTACCAAAGACTTATTAGAATTATCCTTAGACTTATCTGAGTCCTTTTCACAAATAACATTAGACTCTTTCTTACTATTCTCAGGACCATAGCCTTTGAATTCAGGCTCTTTGAATTCATCAAGACCAGAATAAGACAGATCTAGTTTGTTAGGTCTATTATAAATTAAAGGATGAGGTGGAGGAACTGCACTATATCCCACCCCCCCCTAAACCCTTTTTTACTTTTGTTAGTTATCAGACTTTCTAACAACTGATCTAAGTCTTTTGAGGCCCTTATCAATTTCTCAAATTTTAAATTCAATGCCATCCTTTTCTTGCTTAAGTTTTTCAAACTCAGTTTTAAGCGTATTAATTTCATATGATTGAATTCCTACTTCTCTTTTAAGGACAACAACTTCTTCACTAAAAAGAACCTCATTCTTCCTATATGTGAAAAGTTGTGCTTTAACAGTATCTAGTCCTCTTTTATAAGTAGATGCTTTAAGTTTGGTTTGAAGTTGTTTAGCAAGCAGATCATCATACTGTTTCTTAAGAGTTTCATAGTTATTCAGACAAGTTTTAGAGTAAGTTTTATCAGTGTATACCTCTGAGTCTAAAAATGCCATTGAGTCATGTTTGTCTGAACTTGTTCTTCTGCCATGTTACTCCAATCAAAACCTATACCATCAATAGCCATCATTACCTTGGAAGTGTCTTCTTTGTTTCCTTGCTTCCTGGTGTTGTCTTAATTTCTGAACTGATCTTCCTTGCTTCTTGATGCTCTGCACTCCCTGGCAAAGTGTCCCAACTTATGACAGTTGTAACACTCCACCTTAGATTTTTCATATCCAGCAATATCATTACCATTAATGAAATTTCTTATGCCTGTATTTAAAAGTTACTTCTTTTCTCTCACCACTTAGCTACTGAAAGTTGCAACTTCAATCATTGCTTCCAAATCAATCCTTCATGAATTTGCTCTAAGTCTGATCGTAGAACATTAGAACCATTCAGATTTTCAACCATGAAAGCATACACAGTATTATCACTGACACTTGCAGTGTAAACTTGTGGACTGGCATTATTAATACTAGGGCTAGCAGCACTAACTTGTGAAGAAGTAGTGTTAGCATCATTGGTACTGCTAAAGTTTGGTGCAGATATGAAGGCAAGTTTTGACCACCACTGGATGTACCGACAATTTTCTTTATGTTTTTGTTCAACAATTTTAAAATTGTTATACACATCATCTATACTTATTAGTTCAATTCAGCTTATTATCCAAACATACTACTGAGTATTCCACTCAGGTGATAGCTGCTTAAAAATTATAAGTTTAATCTTCTTTGCAATGATCACACCCAAGATAGCAAGCCTACTGACTATCTTCTGAAGCCTATTAAAAATAAAGTCAAGAGACTCTGCACTTGTTGCACTAAAATTCTCATACTGTTGCTTCAAGAGAGTTTTCTGAGTTTTCTTGGTAGCTGCATTACCTCCAAATCTTGTTTCAATGGCAGCAAACATAGATTTAGCATCTGGATACTGACTGAATGTTAGCTGATGTTCATTTGGAAGTGCCATGAGTAACAAACCCCTAGCTTTGACATCATTCTTTTTCTTTGTCTTCTCTTCTGCAGTGGCAGGTGTAGACATCTTTGAAGTTGTTATCCCATTCTCCTCAGTTGTTTGAGATATTGAGACCCATGAATCACCATTTTCTATCACTTCCCAGAGTGCATAGTCTTGGATCTGAAAGTACTGCTTAATCCTTATAGCCCACATCTCATACTCCCCCAATTTGAGTATGGGAAGCTTTGCAGTAGGACCACTATTTGTAGATTCAAGCTCCATGTCTTCTAGATCAAAGTTTCTCAAAGCAAAGCTCTGATACCACTTGTTGATCCCAAACCTAGATCGATTCCTTACCTTGGATAAATCCAAAATAACAATAGTAGAAACTTTGTGTGTATATCAAAGAGTATGCGGAATCTACTCTTTAATATCTAGAAGATATATCAATGGAACAGTGAATATGAATGAACACACGATGTAACAAAACGCTTCAATATTATTAATAATAATACGAGTACTCTATCTTAGTACTAGGGTTACAACCTTGAAGCTTACAAGACTCTTAATCTCTAGATCTGTGTATGTGTGTTTGTGAAGATGGATGTGATAGATGTGTTATTGAGATATGTCAACTAATGCCTTAGAGCCTCCTTTTATAGACTAAGGAGTCCTAGTCGGCTTATAATATATTCCTAAGATATCTCAATCTTTTCTAAACATAAACGTAATCTTCTAAATAAATACATGTATATCTTGTACATAAATATCTCAACACTTATCTTTACAATTCTTGTTCTCCAAACAATCTTTATCTCTTTAATTCGTCTTTATCCTCTTGACAGTAGAAAGTCTTCAAACAGTCGTAATCTTTCCACCAGCATCACTAATAAACATAAGTAATAGTAATATTAGTACTAGCTGTACTAATATACACTAACAATATAACCTTTACTAGCAGTCTTAACTTTTACTACTAACAGGCAGAACTACTTAGGCTTATTTTTAGTCTTTTAACACTGAGCAGTCCTTAACTTTCACTAACAGCAGTAACTTTATGCTTATCAGTATAAAACTATACTAATAAGTAGTCATTCAGTGGTAACATTAAACTACTAGTACTAACCACTTAGCATAATTTCCATTATGTACCTGAGCAACAGTAACTTTTAAGAATCCATGAAGTCTTTTAAGACCCAACAATATTCTTCATAGTCGAAAAGATAAGCTTTGTTGCCAGTCATATGGCTAGAGCAACCACTATCCACCACTGCATGATCCTGTAATAAGATCTTTGGATTGCCCTGCATAAAAAAGTAAGAGAATTAGTATCTCTTCGGGATCCAAGCCATTACAGACTTAGAAATCCCTTTTGGGTCAACATACTCAACCTTCTTGAGCATGAATGATCCATTGTCTTTGGACACATGATCCAAGTAATTTCCCTTAAGCCTCTAAACCCACCTTGACTTTTTAAGGTCAGTATCAATCTTACCCTTACCAGTATTAACTACTGCTCTTGCCCCAGCAGTAGTCAGATTTTGAACCCTAAATGTTTTAACATATTGTTTTAAGTCTTTAGTAGTCTAAAAGTTGGTTTTGTGAGTAGACTCTCTCGATAGGTGGAATATGAGGCCTATGGTCTTAACATTGTCATTCTTGGTGTAAATTGGTCTAATATCACCACATAGTTTATTCTATTTTTGGAGCAAATGGTCTAACAGTACTAACAGGCCTAGCAGTACTAACTGGCCCAGCAGTACTAACTGCTCTTTTTTTATTTTGCTTAACAGGAGTAATCAAACCTGTTCTTGTTAGTACTCCTGATGGGACAAAAGTCTTTCTTAAATGAGGGTATTTTGAATTTTTTTGATGATTAACCCTTTTAGTATTATCCCATACTGGTTTGTCCACCCTTAGACCAGTATTGACCACAGTTTTTAGCTTAGGTTCTTGACTCTGTTTGTCATGAAAATTACAATCTTTGATCAAATGGTCAGTACTTTTACAGACAAAGCAAGCTTTTATTTTCTTAAATCTAATTCCTTGTTTCTGAGAAGTTTGACCAATTTTATCAACTCTAGTTTTAATTGTTTGAGTCTCATTAGTCTTAACAGGACTAACTGTTTGCACTTCAGACACATCATCCTCATCATCTGAGTTCCAATCCTCAATGATAACTTTATCTCTGTTAACTGATTCATAGACTGTCTTAGGTTTTTGAGTATTTGCTTCATTTGTTTTACCTACAGTCTCACTTGTTTTAGTATTAAGATCAGTTGTTTTTGACTCAATTATTTTCTTCCTAATGGCATATTCATCTAAACCTGCAAATGATATGTCAGCTCTTGGGGTTAGGAAGTTCCCTGTTATAGGAGGGGGAACAACATGAAACCCATCTACTTTAGAGAAACTATCATTTGCTGGTGTGTTCTCTTCATCACTTGATCTGACATCAAAAACACTCAAACTAATCTCACTATTAGTTTCAAAATTGTTACTCATTTCATTCAATTGTGTGCCA
Organism: Tanacetum coccineum; assembly: GCA_026074375.1. NCBI lineage: Eukaryota > Viridiplantae > Streptophyta > Magnoliopsida > Asterales > Asteraceae > Tanacetum > Tanacetum coccineum. Next base: position 9,126 of record BQNB010129409.1, read on the forward strand.
TATCCTAAACCAGTTTTATCTCTAGCACTCATTTGACTGTTGAGTAATTCATCAAGATTCTTGGATGATTCTTCCCATTTTTCTATCTTTAATTTTAACTCATCTCTTTCCTTAACAACTTTCTCTAATTCCAGGTTAAGGTTGTTAATTTTTATTTCTCTGCATTTAAGCTCATAGTTTTGAAACTCATATTTTTCACCCTAAGCCAATTCATTCTTTTTCTGTACAAGTATCTAGATTCTAGTGGACTCTAAGGCTTACTCATAACCTTGAATTTTCTAGTCTTGCTCTGCTTATGTTTTTCTCTTTCACTTCTTAATTTCTTTTGAAGAGTTATAAAGATTTATAGATATTTGTTTAGAACATTTTTGTACTCATTTATCAGAAGAACTGATGTGCTTGAAGAAGGAGATTGCCATTAAAGAATAGGTGATTGGTTCTACTTCAACATCATTACTCTTGTCATTAGCCTCCTAGACATTTCTTGAGCTACTAGTGCCTGTAAATGAAAGATTCATTGTTGGTACATTGCTCCTGCCCATTGTCACATTTAAGATCTTTTCCCTTGATTTCCTTCCAAATCTGCAATCCCTTGCAAGGTGCCTTTTTCTGTGGACAGTTTAGCACTCAATTTTGATTTATATGTAAAAACAGGTCATTTTCTTTGAAATTCATGTTCCTTCCTGTCTTCTGAATGAATAATTTTCTACGACTAAAGTTAACATAGCCCTAGCCATCTAAGATCTAATTCTTCCAAGGTCATCTTCATCAATTCTGCCTAAAATCCCTCATTTTCAAGTTGAGGAATGGTTGTTGGTTAATCGTTGTGCAAAGAAAGAGCATGTTGCATAATGTGCACAGGGGTAGATGAAACTTGACTTAATAAAAAAAAATAAAAAAATTCCTCCAGCAAGTGTACTAACCAAAAATTCCCACTGGTCAGTACTGATTTCATTAGTTATGATAGTGTTCTCAGAGGAAAGAATGCCATGTTACTGAGAAGGTCGAAGTGGAACTTGAAGACCTTTTCATCTCATCTTCATAGACCCTAAGATTTGTTCCCCCATTTATTTGTAGAGATCATCAATATCAATCTTTCAATGTTTGGCTATTTCTCTGATTAGAAGCTATTTGATTCCATGAGGAGGTAAGGACTTCTTAGAAACTTCTGGTTGGATATCTTCTTTTTTTTTTGATATTGGAGCACCTGAACTCCAATTGGACTTATAAGTTTTTGGAACCTATCATAAGCCTTTGTCCAGAATTTTATTTGATACAGTAGAAAATGTTTTCAACTAAATGTTTTAGAACATTTTTCTTCATCTTTTGATTCTTCAATACCTCCAAACCTTGATTGATTGCTTCTAGAGTGATTTACATCTGCGCATATGAAACTGAGGAGGTATTCATCAGGTTATTGCTAAAAGCAAGCTGCTCTTAACTTATGATGACTGAGATGTATGAAGTCTTTAAAGGCTAATCCTCAGGCAGTGTCACTCCAACACTTGCTCTTACTTACATTCCAGCAAATGTTGAGGGGGAGAATGATACCAACACTGCCACTAAAGATCCTCCATCTCACACTAAGGGAGAGACTAATGCAAACAGGCAAAAAAAGTCTGAGGAACCTAAGCACTCAACTGATGCCAACATTGAGCTCATAGGTTCATCCAAAACTCAACCCTCAATCACTCAAGCACAACCAATCACCATCATCAATCCTGAACCAGTCATCCCATAAAGAGAGGGCAAAGGTATTGCCACTGATGAGCAAGTTGAGGATCAAAAAAAGCTGGTTAAAGCCTTATCTATTATTCGTCCTGATCCTGATGCTCTTATTCCTTATACAATAAATGGAGAGGTGTACTATCTCACTACTAAACAACTTCAGGCACACATGGATATGGAAGAGCAAATTAAGAAAGATGAGGAAGAAGCCAGACTATTTTCAATAAGCAAGCCTGAGGTGATTAAGGTAGTTTGGGAAGAAGCCAAGAAGCTTGGGATTCATCCAAAAGAGGCAATTACCACTAAGGCTGGTGAGAAATTTAAGAAAGCCCAGGATGTTGTGCATGAGGTCCTCAAGAGACAACACACTGAGAAGGTTATAAAATCTATTGAACTCAGGAAGCACAAGTTTGATAACTGCATGTGGACCATCAGCAACAAACTCAAACCTGAAACTATCACTGATATCAAAATTCATCTAAAAACTAAGCCAGTTGTCATAACTGTCTTCAAAGGTACTGATGGTAGAAACTTTGATGTCTATAAACCTTTTGCCTTTGGTGAGTTTGGTATCTCTGAATTAGATGAACTAAGGGAAATCATTCCCAAAAAGAAAAATGCAGTTGTACAAGACTTGATGAATTCACTAAGCCAAAGGTATGAAAGGATAAGAAAAATCCCTAAGGAACTTGGAATTAAGTCAGCACTTCCTGCTTCGACTCCTGAACAAGCCTCATCTAAATCCTCAAGAAAGAAGAGGAAACACATGAAACTTAAGCCTGGAATAAAAATTCCTAGATTGGAATGCAATCGAGCCCTCCCTGAAAATGTTCCATTTGCCAACAACATGGTCATCAAAGAGCCTGAGCACGGGATCTTCTTCACTGATGAATTCAGTGACCAAGCCTTTCAAAGATGGAGTGACATCGACAAAGTTGGGATGGAAGCTCTCGTGTCATATCTTATAGCTGCCTCTATGGTTCAGTCACCTAAAAATGCAAGGTTTAGCATGAAACTGAAAAAACTTATTGCTGAACATCCTGATCAAGAGAAGCTCAAGTCAAAGAAAGTCAAGTTGGAAGCCCTTAGATATGAGATGAACTGAGTACTTATGATGTAATTTTTGTTATCTTTTGTAATAGATAATAGGGCCTTGTAATCATTTAATAAAGTATCTTTTGGTTGAACTCAGTATCCTTAAACGGCTTTCTATAAATCAGTGTGAGAAGAAGCTGTATTTACTCACTCATACTGATAAACACTTAGGTTATATTTATATCCAAATAGGGGGAGATTGTTGGGCCAATTTCATTTCCCACTGATTCCTCACTTAGGATTTGAATACAAAGTGTAATTATCCTTTAACAATTCAAGGTCACTGAGTGAATAGTCGCTCAATGAGTTACCTTCAAGATGCTTAGCCTGACTCTACAAGAAAGACTCTAGCATTCAGTGAGGCGATACTCAGTAAATGAAGCCTAAGCCAAAGAAGAAGGTGATGGGTTCAGTGAGTTGTGGCAATAGACTCACTGAGCCTCATACGATCTCCAACAACTAGAAGACCCTGAAGACAAGAGACTGAAGAATAGGCAGGATAGTTTAAAAGCAGATAAGTCTAAGCTCTTATCTCCTGAAGTCAACTTATCCTGAAGAGGGTATAAGATAAGTTCAGTGTCAGGACTGAACTTAGAAAGAGCATTTTTCCCATACCTAGAATAGAAATTGTAATAGAGACAAAGCTGTACAAATGTACTAGCGTATTAGGATTGAGATTAATGCTTACCACCCATGTGGGTGTGACCCTACCTAGGTAGTATAAATAGAACTCTTGTAATGGAGTAGATGTTAAGTTTGTGCATTCAAAGTCGTAACTTTTACAAACACACATCTACTCCTCCAAATCTACTAAGTCCCTAAGCAAGCTTAGTTGGTTAGCATAGTAGTTAGCTTTGCATAACACTTTAGGTTTATGTAAAGTTATTAGTGAGGAGATCACACACACACATTGTCATTCAATCCCCATTGTACTCTCGGTGTAATTCTTAATAAAAAGAGTTAAATGTTGAAAAGTTATTTTTGTGTCTTTTACTTAGTGTTTATATTTACCTACACAAAACCTTTTTAAAGAACAAATACTTTACTTTACTTACAAGCCATGAGTTAGCTAGTGATAAATCTGTAGTTATTGTTTACTAACTAAGAGGGAACAACCTGGCTCTGATACTAGTTGTTGTTCCCTCCTAGTTAGTGAACAATAACTTCAAACTTATCATTAACTAACTCATGGCTTGTAAGTAAAGTAAAGTACTTGTTCTTTGAAAAGGTTTTATGTATGTAAAGATAAACAGTAAGTAAAAGACACAAAAATAACTTTTTAACGTTTAACTCTTTTTATTAAGAATTATACCCCATTGTATGTGGAACTACAATGGGGATTGAATGAAAAAGTGTGTGTGTGATCTCATCACTAACAACTTTTCATAAACCTAAAGTGTTATGAAAAGTTAACTACTATGCTAACCAACTGAGCTTACTCACGGACTTAGTAGATTTGAAGGAATAGGTGTTTGTGAAAGTTACGACTTTGAATGCACAAATTTACACCTACTCCTTTACAAGAGTTCTATATATGCTACTTATAGGGTCATACCCACATTGGTGATAATTGCGTGTCCCAATACTGGTAGGCTACTGCACAACGTACAACTTTGTCTCTATTACATTTCTATTCCAAGTATGGGACAATAACACTTTCTAAGGTCAGTATTGTGTAACACCACTAAACACCCATTATTTCCAATATAGGCAGCGGAAGCTAATCTGGGTATTACTATCAAGGATACAACAATCATAAATGCTTATCAAACACCAAAAAGAGACCGTTAATTTTAAAGATATGTTATCAATCATGTTCAAATCAGATTTTTACCAAGGCAGGTCCCAAAATCTAGAAACAAAAAATGTGAATGATAACAAATTTTTACCATCTTCATGTCATAGCACTCCATGCTATAAGATTGCTCAATTACCTGAGATAAACATCATAAAAGGGTCAACACAAAGGTTGAGTGAAATTCATAGTGATTTTGGAATGTAATAGTTGAATACAAGTTATAGTGGAAAATATGGTATTTGCAGGGACAATCATCATGGGAAAACATTATTTATTGCATCTAAGCTCATGACATCATACATAACAGGAAATCAACCAGTATGATATTGGTTAGGGACAGATGTCCCCGGGTGGAAAGGTAACTTGCCAAGGATACCTATTGGGACAAATATAAGTGCGTTGGCTACCCCAAGCATCGTATAGACCGAACGGGAGGCCGTCACCGACCAATAGATCTATTCACAATATCCGCGTTCACGAACCTCGCAGGCAAGTAATTAATGATTCAGATAATGTAAATAATGGCACTAGAAAGCTACTTAGGCCAATAATATATCTGGGTACACACATTTAGAAACACTTTCAATCATGGTTTTTATCAACAAGGGTTTATAAAGTATTCAAAAGATTGAAATATGGGGTTATGAATTCATTAAGCCTTTGAAAAGTAATCACATTGTTATAAGATAAACGAGTATGTAAAAGAGTTTGTAACAAGCATGTATCCCCCTTGCGGGTTTATAAAACATTCAAAAGATTGAAAAGCGAGGCTATGAACTCACTAAGTCTTTGAAAAGTAATCACATTGTTATGAGTATATAAAAGAGTTTGTAACAAGCATGTATCCCCCTCGCGGGTTTATAAAACATTCAAAATATTGAAAAGCGAGGCTATGAACTCATCTAATAAGTAGATGTAATAAATATTCTGAAATGAAAGCTGACGACCTTATCACAATCTTAACAGGGAATGTTGATATAGCAAAATGATAGTAAACAGCCACGTCACGCAACCTGAGTAAATATGTTGAGTCTTAGGAAGATTGTACTCTAGAACTTTAGTTTTAAGAGTTATGAGTTTGATTGAAGAGTTTGGAATTATTGTATCACTGTTCGGGCCATCATAATTCAGAAGTCATTCAGTAAACATTTGAGGAGCTAGGGCACTTTAAATCGTAAACCCAACAACTCAGTCAGAACGTAATACCAAGATGAAACTCCTTAATATGAAGCTCCCTAGTATTGTGATATGATATAATCGATTTTAAGCGTTTTAATCAATATCTGGAAATGTTAAGCACGAGAAGCGTTAATTAAAGTTATGTCTTGTAAGGTTTTAAACATGATTTTATACTTTTTCAAAATGTTACATTTTAGACCCTTGAGTTTGAAAAGTAGCAAAATATACCCTTGGGGTTTGCACTTTTACGAGTTTGGTCCTTCAAGTTTAAAAGATATACCAAGTAAACCTTGTACTTTGGAAAGTGACATAATAGACCCTTATAGTTATAACTTTGATAAAATGACATTTTCAGCCCCTTTAGTTATAAGTTTCAAAAAGTTACGATATATACCCCTTGCATGGATAATATTTACAAAACATGTCCAAATTGCCATGCAAGCTTATTTTAACATTTCAATAGACATTTATAAGTTATAATAAACTAAAATATGAAGATTTAACGCAACAAAAGTTTAGAATAACGATTCGTTAACCAAGGAAGCAAAATGGGTCAAATTAGGGTTTCAAAACGTAAACGTGCGGGTTTTAAGATCAAATTTCTTCATTAATCAATAAAGTGGTTATTTTAACATTAGTTAAGCATGCTAGGATAGATTATAACAATATTTAATCATTATAACATTTAGTTTTAAGAAAAACATAAAATTAGGGTTTCGGGTGTACGGTTTTGGATCAAAATGGAAAATGAGCATGAATTGAGTTATGAAACTTTAACAATAGTATATTTAGGATCATATGAACATTATAAGGGTGTAGTAGCAGAAGTAGAACATTCAAAACCTGGGTTTGAGCTTCAAGGAGCAAAAATGGCATGAAAAATGGGGTCGTTTCGTTATTATTTCCACCGTACGCCTTGTATCTTGTTTCCGGGCTTCAAATCTGTCAAACTTTGCTGCTTGATCTTCTTATGATGATTTCCTAGGATCATATGGAGCATAGAATATATGCTCATTTGGTATAGAAAAAAGAAGTGGGGGATGAGTTAGAATGAGTATATGTGCTCCTATTAATATTTGGAGTTAGCAACACTTTAGAGGCCAAGAAACTTTGATAAACCAGGTTAGTGACACAATGGGGGGAGGGGGTGGATGTAGGATAGGGGATGAGTAAGGAAGGCTATAATGCAAGGTGGAGATGGTTCTAGACGTTTTAGGGGTGTTTGGTTTGATTTATACATGGCTGTTTTTGGATAGCCAACATCAGTCTCGGTAAAATGGTTGCCATTTACAAACCGTAATTCCGTTGAAGATCAAAACACCGAGCATTGTTAGATATTTGAGTCCTCTACAACGTTTAGTTTTACATATTTGAGGGTTACTATAGAAACATTTAGAGATAATAGCCATTTACTACAGGTGTGCAGAATCTGCGTACCTTTGCCATTTCGGCTGTAACTAATTCATCCGACGTCGAATCGGGTTGATTCCATCGGCAAAATGATCACAAGACATAAGGCTACAACCTAGTATTTTCACTTAATATCCAGATCCTATTGATATTTCTCAGATCCTATGTTTTATAGACTAATCCGATTCTAAACTAGGGCCTAGTTTTATGTTTTAGGGTTAAAACTAGATTAGGGTTTTCTGGATTTAATTCTTGAATATTGTTGTTGAAATGATGAAATGATTATAGTATATGATTGTTAATATTGTAATTTAAGTTATTACAACTTATTTGAGTGTTGGTTTGGGGTTATGATGGATAAAAACCAAGAAACGGGTCATGATTTACTATTTTGCTCGGGTTAGGGTTTCTGACTTTTGAATTAGGGTTTTAAGTGTAAAAATGTGTATGAAAGCTTATGAATAGAATAATTAGGGTTTACACATTGTACATTGAGTGTAGTAGCTTGCACAAGAGTGGTGGTGAAGAAACTGGAATGAAAACAGAGGTAAAACGGCTATTTTAGAGTTCATGCTTCATGATTTGTACATTATGCTTTATAAGACTTGTACTTGACTTAGAGGGAGTTTATATTTCAAATGAGATGTTATATTACTTGTACATATGCTTTAGTAGCTTGTATATTCACTTTAGATATTAACCCTTCATGAAATTAGGGTTTAGAGGTATACGATAACGGTTTAAAGCCCGTTTTGATATAACGTTGCAAATGGTACATTATAGAAATAATGTACTTTGTAATAAGCATATTAAGATATTGACTTGACATTTTATGATATTTGCTTGACATATATGAAGACAGGATGGCCATAGATAGGTTGCGTGAGCTCGTCTACTTTAGTTATGTAAGTTACATGACATACTGAGATATTGACAATACAACTAATGTAATAAAGCAAAAAATTTCCCCATACAATTGTGATAATAGAAAAATAGGTTTTGTATTTGATGAAAATTCTTGGGTTGTTATAGGTTCAGCACCAAAAATATCCCATGAGAATCCACTTATTCGTTTCTCCTCTGACTTATTCTTTTCCAACCTCTTATTCTGTCGGCTCTCTGTAATGACTACTGATGGAGAAAACGCAGTATCACAAACTTTATGCTGAAGTAGAATAACCCAAACTTGTAACTTATGTCTTGTACAATCCATGTGACTCCAAACTTTATACTGAATACTACAACGTAATTCCTTGAAGTATAAGTAGACCTAAGTCTCTTGAAAAATCCTCAAATAATTGAGACACTGAGCATTACAATGTAACTCCTTCAAGTGATAGCAAATGTGCGCATTGAGCACCAACTTTCGTGTTTATGGATCACACATTGCTAGATTTGACAAGTCTTTGTCAACACCGGTTATATGCTCAAACAAGTTATCTTCAAAAGTCATCATCCAACCACCCTGACTTTTAAGATATGATATGAACACGCACCCGTGAAATTCCACTTCAACGTCAAATGAGTGATAACAAATTATCCTCG
>BQNB010129410.1:0-19120 GCA_026074375.1 Tanacetum coccineum
TCGTTCGGTCCTTGAGATTTTTCACTAGTTCGATGGTCTCGTTCGATGGTCTCGTTCGATGGTCTCGTTCGATGGTTCCGTTTTCCACTCGTTCGATTGTTCCGTTTTCCACTCGTTCGATTGTTCCGTTTTCCACTCGTTCGGTCCTTGTGTATTTCACTCGTTCGACTCGTTCGTGAAAAAAAGAAATACGACAGAAACAAAACGCACCCTTCTTGTAATGAGAAAGATGGTGTTGTAAACAATTTTTTTTGTTACCTTAAAACCAACAAGTCAAATGAAAAAAAAACAAAAAACAGTCACGTTTTTGTTTTTGACCCATATCACAACAAAACTTTTTTTTTCAAGAAAGGATGTGTGTGGTTATTTTTTTTTCTCAAACAAAAACAAACGCACCCTGTTTATGAGAAAAATATCACGAATTGAAAACAAAAATTTTTTAGCCGAATCATAAGCTTACAAAAAATTACCACAAACAAATCACTAAACCCACCCGAGGCGACTGATACCAATTGTAGGTTCCGATTTACCACTTCACTTCATAACCCACAAACACAAAATCGAAATAAGAAAAGAGAAAGAGAGAAGAGAGAGAGATGAGAGAAACTAGAGAAAGAAATTTAGATATTATGAAAAACTTAGATATTTTCTTAAAAGAAAATATCTATATATATTTAGATATTTTTAGAAAATATCTAAATATATATATACCCCTACACATTTAATGTGACGCGCGGGATATTTAACTAGGACCCGGGCTCGGGTTTTGCTTGGGATTAAACCCAAAACATATACAATATTAGATTATCTATCGAGCCCGATTCCCGATATTATCTTATTACAACATTAACTAATTAAAGACCGAAGCTCCATCGTAGAGTGACCGAGCTTCCTTGTTCGACTCAATAAATTGAGGCTAACAAATTCTTTGCAATAATTATACAAAAAGGGTTATTTACATGAGATGAATGATGCTATAAAAGTAACGTTATTTGATGTTATCAAATATCCCCCCACTTAAATCCTACTTGTCCTCAAGTAGCCTTTAGAAGTTTATGAAAATGTATCCCTAAGGATTTTTCCATTTAATCATTTATTTAATCTATTACAAGTACACAACCAAACACCTCACGAAATAGGAAGATGAAAACACTCAAATAACTCAACTAATCTATGTGGTAACATGTAACTAATTCGCTCAATTGCGCGGTTGTGACGAGTATTCTATCATAGGCTTGGCAAGGATACACATCTCCACTACTAGAGCTAAGGTGTAACAAGTTTATAAAGGTAAAATAGGTTTTTATTATAAGGCTTAGGGTTGATCATTCTAACAATCTTTCACCAAAAGTACCACACCAACATGGCAGCTGAATGACACATACATGGTTAGGATGAAGAATGATATAGGGTATGAATCTTCTTGTAACATCCCGCTCTGATAAAGAGACCAAGAGTCACATTATGGTGTCATATCAGAGCATATAAATGCAAGCGAAAGACTTTATTAAATAAAAATACTAAGTCATTAAACAAAATGGCTTCCAAAAGTACTAAATTCCAACAAATACTAAATGAAAAGAGATCTTCCAACGAAATAATTCTTAAACATAAATCCAAACAAGGGAATCTATCAAGGGTCGATCCTTTAAGAACTTCCTACTCTCAACACTCAAATCCCAGCTTCCCGCTTATTACCTGCCGCAGGAAAAGAAAACGCGGTTGAGCTAATGCTCAGTGAACATATATAATAATAATGAGGGGAAAAGACAAAAGAATGAATGAAACGAATCATTAGAACCTGCTAAACAAATATCATACGAAATACGAATTGAATGAATAAGAATCAAGAACAACAAAGGAATGCCCACGAGCTCAGATAAATGTCTAAACATGATACACGAACAGACCCTAAACATATATAATCAAATAGTCACATAATCAAATGTACATAGGTATGCATTCCCTGATGTACCAAATGTGATATGAGGTGTATAGCACACACACACACAACTATTCACCTGAACGAAACGGAACAAAGTACGTAGGATGCATCCATACGCTCCCTTCAAAACAAAGTCATATCCATATACATAAGTACAATGACGAGTGTACATAAATGTAAGCTAATAATAATCAAAGGACATCATTCAAAAGGGAACGCCGTGGACTAATCACACCGCCACAGATAGTGTCATGCCATTGGTGCATCAATGACATGGTCATGGTACTTCTATGACTAGTTCAAATAGTTTAGGCAAGATTTAGGCAGAAGATATAAGTGAACAAGATACTAATGATCAAGTCAAGATAACGGATCTAACATCATATTTAAACAAAGATCAACAGAATCATAATTGCGAATATCAAATCAAACAAAATATCGGTGAATATCAAAGGAGTCATGATTACGGATAGAAAATTAAATGGAATATCAAACGAATATCAACTGAATCAAAGTAGCTAAGATAATGGAGATTTAAATCATAAGGTGTCCTTACTAAAAGGACATAATATCTGTACCTTAACAAACAAGCAACAGAGAGAACGAACACGAAGATAAAAGATCAAAACCTCTTCACTGAATCTACATAAATCCATGATTACATATTATTATCCATCTTATTTTATAAGTTTTATCACTTGATCTTACCATATATAGAGTTTAAGTGACCTAATTAGGGTTTCCTAAATTTTCAGAATCTGTCTAGTTTTTAAGGTAAATTTCCATGCTTAAAAGACCCATAAAAACACCTTTTAAAAATATAACAAAAATTACAGAGGTTTCCATATATGCCTAATATATCCCTGATTTTTTATTGATTTTATTTCCAAGTTTACATACCCCTTTTACCATTGTTACCAAAAATGATCCCGAAATTGATCTGACAGAACCTTCGAAAAGTTGACACGTAAAAACCCTACATAGACAACTCAGAAATTCTGAAAAAAATCATGGATGTAGCTAATATCATGAAGATTTATCAAATCAAATTTTCGAGGCTAACTCCTTACGGTTTGAGATTTAAAAATCAAATACTACTACTGAATTTTTCGGATAGAAATTCCAGATTCGACACTTAATCTTATAAAATCTAAAAATCGACCTTCCCGACCTCCAATTGACATGCGTCCGGATTTTCTAGAAACTAGACTCCTTGAATTTAACTTGAGGCTCAATAATCATGTTAAAACACGTTTTTATTATCAAGATACACCCCGTTGAACATGACCAAAATTCTGCCCAAAAATTTTAAACATAAAAACCCTAACTTTCACCAATCAAAACAAACCTTAAGGTTTCTAATCTTGTAGTTTCTTATTAATTACACCATTAATAATTTCTAGGGTTTCATAACATGTTATTACACCATTTTAACAAGATTAAGCCCAACAATTTAACAAGATTAAGAACACATGTTTTCTTTATAATCTTTTAGGTTTTTATGAAAACTTCATATGTGAATCATGGAATACAAAGATGAAACAAGGGACATGGAATACTTACGAAGATGAAGCTAAATACAAGAACAAGAACACCACACCAAGAACACCAAATAACTGTACAAAGAACAACAAAGAATTACACCACAAGCACCAAAACTTGAATAACCAACCGGAATCACCTACACCTTCTTCTTCCTTGCAACTTCTATGGATGAATACACAAGTTTTTGGAGTAAAGTTTTTGAGAGAATAATGGTGGAGAGGAGTGAATATGGCCGGCTATATAAGAAGAAAAGGGAGGGGAAGACACAAATAACTTTCTTGCAAAATTAAAAGATTTGATCTCCTTTTTCCTACACTCTTTTCCTAAATTAAGCTAAGCTTAAAAAATAAAAGATTTTGATAAATAATACCCCATAGGGGCCAGCCTAAATGAAAGAAAAGAGGGGGAACAAAATATTTTCTTTTTATTTTTGAAGATTACACAATATTTGCTAAAAGCCTTTTTACTCTTATTTCTTAAAATAGGTTTTATAAACAAAAGGAAAGTAAATAAACAAAATAACAAAATCAAAATATATTTCTAGAGGGGGGGATTTATATATATAAATTAGGGAATTTATATATATTTTTTTACGAAACAAATAGACTAAGTCCAAAAGAAATAAGGTGCAAGTTGCTAGACACTTTTTTTCCCGACCGTTACGATGAAAAAGACACAACTATTTACACAAACGTCTTGCTCATAGATAAAAAACAACAACCTAAGCTTACGTTCCCGTAACGATCAACTTTCCATTCATCCCATACTTTACATACTTTTACAAGACAAGTGGCGATATCTACTACTTTATAAAATACTTTACATCGATGACTTACAAGACGTATTAACGAATAATTGATCCTTCAAATAATTCCTTCAGTTTAAGCTTTGGCAAAACGATTATCTTCAAACTTTCCTCTTCTTTTTTTGTTGCGATTTTTCTAATTTTTTCTCCTTTTTCATATACTAACTACGAATCTCGATGTAATTTTACCATCTTCACGATCATAATTACTCCGGATAATTCCTTTGATAATTCTTCATTCTTCAGACGTACCAATAATTGTGATGGTAGTAAAAATACATGAGTTTTGACTACTTTATACATTCCCATTTGCAATGTGCAGATTTCTTCCTAACCGTACCAAAGATAAAAAATGACACAAGACTCAGGAAATACTTACTTTACACTTTAAGCAACTAGCAACTGATAAATGGACTTAATCTAACAGTATAGGCTAAGGTGTAAAGGTGTAACGAAACAAACATTTGGTGTTATTCCTAAAGGATTGGCTCTACAGGTTTTTCTATGGGTATCTTACTCTTAAAATGATAGTAAACAAATGGTTTATACGGGATTTAACTAACCAGTGTAGTTAGTTAATTAAACAATATATATAGGCTTTTTGGGTGTAATCCTAAAAATTTACCAATTTAAACAAGTTACTCCATCTAAATCCATAGTACTCATTATTGTGGTCTCAAATAGATATACCAAGCCAAGTTCTAAAGTCTACAACATCACCGACATACTCATATTTTTGTGGAATTTAGGTAAACATTTAGAAACGGATAAGGTTAAATCCTCACAATATCTAATAAGGGTTATTGTGCGCGGGTTATGTAACTAGTAATTTCACAAAAGTATGCTTGAATTTTTTTTAAATTTGAGCATAATTTATGCATTTTAATGTGAAAAATAGGACAAGTATGAATTCTAATTCCCATCCCCCACTTCAACTATACAACGTCCTTGATGTATAAATAAAGCATTAAAAACGAGAATTAAAATAATTAGAATGAGAAACTCCACTGATATTTTGCTCGGTAGATTCTCTGATATGTGTGAAAACACATACCCATTTTATATCAAAATAAACCCTAAATAGATCAAAACTGTGCATAAAAGGCTTGTATATTGCTTGTTTTGTCTTTCTTATTATGTAGGTACGGATAAAGCAAAAATCACAAGAAAACGGTTAAAACCGGACAAACACAAACACAGGAACGGAAGAGCACACAAAAAGCCGAGAGAAAGCTATCAAAGTCAAACTGTGGTCAACCTTCAGTCAACTTGGTCAACAAAAGTCAAGGTCACTAAAGGACAAAATTCCAAAGTTTCAAAATCAGTCCCTCATTTATAAACCAATTCACAAAAATAATCCTTAAAAATCCTAACGGTCGTTAACTTTTATTTATAAAAGTTAACACTTGTTATCTTTCTTTATAAAACCAAATCCCACAACCCGGTTACCCTCATTCCATTTCCAAGCCCATTACCCTTTGGCCCAAGTCAACGAGAAAAAGCCCAAAGTCAAACAATTATAAATCCTGAGTCAACGAAGTCAAACCCCCAACTCTTATAAGTTAAAAAAAAGCGGGAAAATCCATTTTCACTATTCATCGTCCCCAACCTTTTACCATTCAGTCAAAATCAAAGGACTTTTACCAATTGAGGGATATAAAGGACAATTTAGGCAACAAAGTACACATGGGTAGAGTAATACATCATCAAATGCACCCTATTGGCCTATCCCAACAAGGAATGCCATGTTGGATGATGAGGAAACACAAGAAAAAAATGGGATTTGCACTAAACTTACTCACAAAACTAACACAAGTGTCACATCACACGGATTTCCATGCTGGCAATCCGTGTGAGCTTGTAAATGATCCAAGGGTTAAGATTTGTGATCCAATCATTGAAGAAATCCAAGGGCCATTATTAGCAGGAGCGTGTAACAACCATGGAGTCTAGAAGGATCAGAAGTTGGCTATAAATAGCCCTACACTCCTTATACACAAGGGCATCTTTTCTTACCTAATTAGTTTTGTAGCTTTTAGATTTCTAGGAAATTTAGCTTAAGCTTTTAAGTTTTAAGTCAATGTAATTTTCATTTAAACTTTTGTAATTTCCTTTTCAAGTAATTTAATCAAGCCTTTTTAGTTAATAAAATTTGAGTTTTCTTTAATAAATTTGTCAAAAGCTCTCTATAAGCTCAAGTGATAGTGTACGGACCAATAAGCTCTTATAAGCTCTCACAAGTCTATAAGCTTATGATTGATCTTAATTCACTTAAACCTTAAAATTAGCTTAATTACCTTGGATTATTGGATTTAGAAGCTTATGAAAGGGAAGCTAGCCATGGATGAGCTTCCAAGGACTTTAGTAGCTTATCCATAAGGATAAGCTAGAGCTGTTGATGCTCATTTAAGCTTAATATAGCCTTTGTTTAGCTAAGGTACTTGTAAGTCTTCTTAACTTTTCTGTCTTTAGTTTTCTTAGTATAGTTTTGCTTAAATTTGCTTATTAATTGCTTACATGCTTATTTAGTTGCTTATTTGAGCTTAAATCTGTTTCTAATTACTTATTAATGATGAATGTCTATCTGTCTTTAGTTTCCTTAATTTAGGATTAGATTTACTAATTTTGTCCTATAAATCATAAAAACCAAAAAAAATATTTAGCATAGTTTGTAGGACTTTAATTCTAGCTTTTCTAGTTGTTGAAATAAGCTCACTAGGTTAGTTATAAGCTACTAGCTATCTGGTATTAAGGTTTCATTAAATAGATTTTAAATCTCCAAGTTAAATTTAAATCTGTCTAAATATAAAGGGGTGTTTGGATTAATGCAGTTTGACCTCTTAAAGTCAAACTGAATTGTGCAATTTATTTTGGTTAGTTTGATTTTCAAATTTGATTAGGTTTTGAGCAGGTTTGTAGGATTAGTTTAAGCTTAATATCATTTTAAGGCTTATTTCTACTCCCCTGCACCAGGGGAGTTTGTATTTAAAAAGCTAATAAGAGAATTTTGGATCTAAGCTCTTGAGAGCTTGGATTTTGTTTATGTTGTGTTGAAACACTTTCAATTTGAGAGTGTAATGAAGGATTTACCCTTAAGGTAACCTGCAAGTTGTTTTTGCCATTTCACCAAGTACACTAACAGGTTTAATAGCAGTTAAAACTGTTGTCCTTTTGATCAAATTTAGGATAGCTTAAGTTAGTTTTAAACTTTAAAATTCAGTAGATAATTAGATTACATATAGGATTAGATAGATTAAAACTTGCTTTCACATTTCTAGCTTATTTCTTAGGGTAATTTAATTTTAAAAGTTCATCAAAAGTCCTAAAAAAACCAAAAACAGTAGTAACTAAATCTTAGCTTTTAAACTTAGATTTCTAGCTTATAGTATTAGTTTTTATCATTTATATTTGTAGCTTATTAATAGAGTAATTAGATTTCAAAAGCTTAGCTTCTGTCATAGCTTATAGAGCTTTTTAGCTTATTTAGATTTTGAGTTTTTAATGCTTATTTCTGAGTTAGCCTTTTAGATCATCAAATTAAGTTAGCTTATAGTGTTCTTAGCTTAGGTATCTTTTAAAATTTAGTTGCTAGGTATCATAAGCTATCTAGGACAGCTTTTGGTTTGTAATTTGGTGCTTATTTGGATCCTTTATGCTTATTTTAGTGTAAACAAGCTTTTAAGCTCTCAACAAGCCACTTTCTGTAAACAGCTTTTTCCAAAGCTTTTTGAGTCCTAATTTCTAGGTTTCAGCTTATATTGCTTTATTAAAGTTGCTTATCTTTAGGTGCTCTACAACTTTTGTTCTTTAAGTTTTTTATAAAAATAAAAAAAAAGGAAGTAGAAGTCGGGGGTGAGCAAGACTCGAACCCCCGACCTCAACACCTCAACCCTTTATAACACACCACACACTACCGTTGTGCCCTTGGGTCTTTTTCATAAGACTCTTGCACAATTAATCTTTTATACACATTTAAGCCTAATAAGCTTTATAAGCTGTTATAGCTTATTTCACAGCTTATACAATAAGCTGTGATCTCGGGCTTATTTTTCCTAGATTTTAATTAATATACGCTATTTTCTGTAATTTTTCTAGAATTTTTATAGTTCGGTTAGTATTTTTTAACATTTATTTTCATTAAAAACTTTAAAAAATCATAAAAAATAGAAAAATAATCAAAAGAATAAAAATCTTTTTTAGAAAATTTTCTTTTTTCATAAAGTTTACAGGAAAATTAGTTTGACTCTCGTAGGTTTATTTTTGAGCATTTTAGCTTTTAGGGCTCGGTTTTCGATTCCCGTTATTCGTTTTTGTGATTTCTTTCAAATTTCATCGTTAAATTTTCAAATCTTGCAAATCTCTTTATTTCTACTCATAGAATTAGATTATTAATTCAAATTCTAGGTTAATGTGCTAATTAGAGTTTATTTTGTCATTTCCGTTTTTCGTCCGCGTGATTAGTTATTTTATTTGCATTTAATTGTTTTAATTGTTTTTAGTCATAGAAAAGCAATCAAAAAGTTGAAAATCATTCATAACATTGTCCAAACTGAATCAAGGGTATCAATTCATATTTCTTTGAGATACGACCCAGTAATCACTTACTGGTTAAACGTATTATATTATATATTTTTGTGTTTAAATTGCATTTAATCTTTGTCCTCAAGGATTATTTGTAAATTTCTATAAATACTTTGATATATTATATATACGTAAAATTGCTATATCAATTTTTGGCGCCGCTGCCGGGGAAGTGTGTTAAGATTCTCTTGTTTGAAGTTTGTTGATCGTGTTTTTGAGAACCTTTCGTTTTCGAAAGTTACGCTTTTAAGAAAATCAAAAATAAAAAAAAATAAAAACCTTAAAAAGTAAAATTTTTAAGAGCTACCGTGAAGTAAATTTGATTATTTGGTTTAAGTTGTCTATCTCGTTATCCGTTAATTTAGTTTGTTTAAATAAAAATAAAAAAAATAAAAAAAAATTAGTTTAAAATTTCTTTTTCTACTTTGTGCATGCGCACTCGTTCTCAAACCCGCAACCGTAACCGTCAACAACAAGCCCAACCGGCTGTTGTTCAACCATTTCATTTAGAAGAACCTTTTGTTAATCCTCCCATAGTTCCGATGGCTGATAACAGCGGCACAAAGGCAACAATTGCTCTCAAGCACCCACCGAAGGGGTTACAGGATGCAATTGTAAATTTCCGCGAAATCAATGCTAACTTTGAGTTAAAGCATGGTTTGATCAATCTTGTTCAAAACAAACAGTTTTTCGGACATGATAAAGAGGATCCACATGCTCACATCCGTTATTTCAATAAGATTACTTCAACAATGAGATTCCCGGATATCCCGAGCACGTCAATTAAGCTTATGCTTTTTCCATTTTCTCTTGAAGGTTCAGCCCGGATTTGGCTAGAAAAAGAACCTCCTCGATCAATTTTGACATGGGATGATCTTGTTTTAAAATTCATTAATCAATTCTTTCCTTCTTCAAAACGACAAATCTTCGTAACGAAATCACGAGATTTCAACAAAGATTTGACGAATCGTTTTATGAGGCTTGGGATCGATTTAATGACCTTCTTCGAGCATGCCCACATCACGGATTTTCTGAATTACATCAATTAGATACGTTTTACAATGCTTTGAATGCTAATGATCAAGATTCGTTGAATTCTGCTGCGGGTGGAAACTTATTGGATAAGATGCCTCGTGAATGCTTGAGAATTATCGAGAGTAAATCCAAGGTACGTAATTCACAAAACAAGGCAGTCGTTGCTAAAGTGAGTTCGAATTCATCTACTCCCGGAATTTCACCAGATGTTGCTGCTCTTACAACCGAAGTCTCTGAACTTAAGAATATGATGAAGACTATGCTTATCGACAAACAAAAAGCCCAAGCTCCCGCACCCGTAAAAGCGGTCGAGCAGAGCTGTGTTACTTATGGAGGTGCTCATTCTTATAGAAACTGTCCAGCCACCGATGGCAATGTTTATCGAGACAACATTCAAGAGTACGTTTCACAAGCTGCAAGGAAATACCAATTCTAGACCTCCGATGGTTTCAAACCAAATCCGACCTCCTGGTTTTCCTCCGATTCAAAACAATCAAAACCGTTTCAATCAGAATCAAGGAAGTAATTTCAACCAAAATCGAGGAACCAATTTCAATCAAAACCGTGGAAGTAACTTCAACCAAGGACAAGTTTACCAACCTCCGACGATTCAAACCCTAGTTTATCAAGCTCCTGCTCCGCAAATGCAAGGTGTTTCAAAGACCGATTTTGAGAATTATGTCAAGGCTAATGATGCTGTATTACGGAATATGCAAAATCAAGGCCAAGGTTTACAAAACCAGATGACAAATTTAACGGAAATGCTTTCTAAATTCATAAGTTCCAATACCGCTTCGTCTTCGAGTTCAGGTACTCTTCCAAGTCAAACCGTAACTAACCCTCGCGAGCATGTTAATGCTATCACCACACGAAGTGGTAAAACTTGTGAAGGACCTTCGACTCCTCTTGTTCCTACTACCGTTGTTTCTACTCCTCTAAAGGAACCCGAACAAAACCCGGAGACGTCAATGGACAAAGTGCAAAAATCAGGTTCAGAAAGTACCGCACAAGTCCCACCTCCGGAGGATCATGATTCCATTTTTATTGAAATTCCGAAACCAAAGGCTAAGAAAACTGTTCAAGAGCCTATTTCTCCAGATCCTAATTCATATCAACCTAAACTTCCATATCCCGAGAGGATGAAAGTAAGAGAGAAAGATACACCCAGTGCTCAGCAGAGCAGGTTTATGAAGTTGTTTAAACAACTCCATTTAGAAATTGGTTTAAAAGATGCTCTCATCGAAATGCCGAAATTCAACAAATGGTTAAGCACTTTATTAAGAAACAAAGAAAAACTTGAGGAGATTGCCATTACAACCGTAAATGTTGAATGTTCTGCCATCATCTTGAACAAATTTCCCGAGAAACTCGAAGATCCAGGAAAATTTCTTATCCCGTGTGCTCTACAAGAACTTGATAGGACTAATGCTTTAGCTGATTCCGGAGCTAGCATAAAGCTGTTGCCTCATTCTATCTACAAGCAACTTGGGCTTGGAGCTTTGAAGCCCACCCGAATGACATTCGAGCTTGCTAACCGTTTCGTTGCGCACCCAATAGGTATAGCCGAGGTTGTTGTAGTTAGAGTTGATGGTTTCACTTTTCTTGCTGATTTTGTTGTGGTTATATTTGAACCAGACCCGAGAGTGCCTATTATTTTAGGGAGACCTTTCCTTCACACTACAAAAGCTCTCATTGATTTATACGAGGAAAAATTAACATTAAGAGTAGGAAGTGATGAACTTGTCTTTTACGCTAAAAAATCTGAGAAAAGCGAGAATAAGCAATTTGCTTACGCTATTTCTGTCATTGATTTTTCAAAAGATGAGCCATTTAGTGGTAGTACCACTAATCATTCCGATGTTTTTCCTACTAGTTCTTCTCCGGTGAAGACTAATAATAATTTTGAGGAGTTCGCCGATGAACTCACTCTTCTTAAAAAAGGTGTTCATGAAGAAAATTTTCAAGTTTATTCAAACCCTCTTTTTGAATTTGATGACAACTTCACCTCTAGCAACGTAAATCCTCTCTTTAACGAGATGGTAGAAGATGTTGAGAACGAGAACTCAAACGTTTCAAATTCTGATAAGCCAGTTTTACTTAACACACCCTTGTCCGATAAGGTTGAGTGTTCCGATCTAGGAGTCGATATTGATGAGATCGATGCTTTTCTAGCCATGGAAGTTTTTTCTAATTTTGAGGAAGGTTATTACGATTCAGAAGGAGACGTAATTTTTCTTGAGAATCTGCTTAGTGATGATACCACCCATAATCTCGCTCCCGAAGTGATTTCCGATCATGAACCAAAACAAAATGAATCCATCCATAATACTTCGATTACTTTTTCTCTAAGGAGTGATCCTCTTCACCATGAGTTCGCCGGTGAACTTTTAACTACTTCCTTCAAGGATGGTCGTGAACACTAAGAATATCTTAGTCGTATGATAATGCTTTTGTGAGATTTCAAACTTCCCGGTCATAGGAAAATGTTCATGCTAATCCAAGTTCAATTATCGAGTCTCTTCCCGTATCTCTTATCACCATTGAGGATTGACCCCGTTTAAGAAGAGATCAATATATTCCTTGTTTTGGGTGATTTAATTCCACCAGGCGTTGAGAATGATGATTCCGAAGATGAAGATAATTCTACTTTCCTTCCCGACCATGAGTCACCTAACCTTGATCATCAAGACAACCCGTCAGCTCCTCGACCTCCTCCGAAACCACCAGATGTTAAGATTCACTTTAAGCCCGATACGGCCATGAATGATGAAGATTTTAACCAAGGAGAAATTATTTTACCCCTAAATGTTGAAGATTCAATTCCTTCACATTGTCATTATGGATTTTTCTTATCCATTTTTCACCCTACCTCGAGGATTCTCCTTTTATATCTCTCTCCTCTCTCTCTCCAGAGTGAGGAACCCGTTTGGGACCCCGCATCTCTACTTTTCACTTTTCTCTTAAGCCAGCTCCATTTGCTCTCCCTAAGGACGAATGAATTCAGGGATCGAGTCAAGCTAAGTGACTCGATTACCAAAAACAAAGCGCTTCGTGGGAGGCACCCCATGCTTATCCATTTTCCAATTTTCTTTCTAGTTTCTAATGTGTTGTGAGGAGGCTTGTACTCTTTCGTTCTTTGTGTTTGTGCTTGTGATTGTTTGCAGGATGAACCCAAATTTTCTGAAGACTCTCGTGTTCGGTGTTTTGTCCCGGTTCACTCGAGCTTTCTATCCTTTGCTTGCCATTAGTTTGGGAAAATCCAATATCCTTTCATCTTATCGATTCACGTTTATCTTTGCATCAATAATAAACGGCTTAGATTGGCGTAAGAGACACGCCTTAAACATTGAGGACAATGTTTTTTTTAGTTTGGGAGGAATCTATCGATTTGATGTTACCTACTTATTGTTTTGTTCTCACGTACCCCGTTTTCTTGCAAAAATAGCAAAAATTTCAAAATTTTTAAATTTTTAAGTTTTATTTGTAGAAAAGTATTTCAAAAAGAAAATAAGTGTTTTTGTCACAATTTTAACTTTCTGCTGGTTAAAATAAAGTAAAATTTTGACCCATCGAGCGTGTTGAAGCTCTTAGCTGTGTTTCCTTAACTTTTAGGCTAAGAGCATTCGCTAATTCGCGAAGAAGCGAAAAATGAAAGGTTAATAAATGATAGGATGCTAACAAGGATTATTTGGAATCTTAAAGAAGCCAATGTATGTAACTTGTTGCTTATTTTCGCCCATACGTTCTAGCGACCAGGATTAATATACGTGCTGTTTTTGGAGATTAAACTTAAATCAACAATTTTTTATGTAATATATAGCAAAAATTTTAGGATCTCCAAACTTTCTCTAAGGACGAATAAATTCGGGGATCGAGTCAAGCTATGTGACTCGGTTACCAAAAACAAAGCGCTTCATGAAAGGCATCCCATGCTTATCCATTTTTCTTGTTTCTTATTTCTATGTGAGGAGGCTTGTACTCTTCCGATTCTTGTTGTTTGTACTTGTGATTTTTTGTAGGATGGACCCAAAATTTTTGAAGACTCTCGTGTTCGGTGTTTTGTCCCGGTCCACTCGAGCTTCCTAGCCTTTGCTTGCCATTAGTTTGGGGAAATCCGATATCCTAGATTATTATCGACTAACATTTATCTTTTAGCATACTTGATAAACGGCTTGAGATTTTTGTGATACTCTCTTCATGCTTGGGTTATGCATTCGACTTTTTGAGTTCTAGTATGGGGTTTTGAGCCTTAGGCTAGGAAACATTGAGGACAATGTTTAATTTTAGTATGGGTTAGTATATATTCGATTTGATCTGACCTACCTTTACCCGTTGTTCTCACGTACCCCGTTTTCCTACAAAAATAAAAAATAATAATAATAAAAAATTAAAAATATTAAAAAATAAAATAAGTGTTTCGTCACAATTTTGACTTTCCTGCTGGGTAGAATAAGAATAAATTTTGACTCGATCGAGCGTGTTGAGCTCTAGCTTGTTCCTTAACTTTTAGGCTAAGCGTTCGCGGAAATTCGCGAAGAACGAAAAATGATAGAGTTAAGTATGAGTGGGATGCTAAACAAGGATTATTTGGAAATCTTAAGAGCTCATGTATGTAATTTGTGGCTTTTTCTCCCATAAGCTCCTAACCGGATTAATAATACGTGCTGTTTTTGGAGATTAAACTTAAATCAACAATTTTTATGTAGTATATAGCAAAAAATTTAGTCTTAGTTCAAACTTATACTTGAATTTTTCAAAAAGAAGTCTTCTCTATATAAAGTAAAAAAAATGAAATTATATTAAAAAAAAATGAAAAAAAAGGTTTTAAAATGGGAAAAATAGGGGTGTTTTATAACTGCATCGCGTTTTAGTCGTGACGCCGTCGTAAAATGAATCTTCTAGATCTGCGTTTGAGTCGGTGCGAGCTGACGCCGTCATGAAATATGTGACGCCGTCACTTGATGAGTTGTGACGGCATCGTGTATGGCTAGTGACGCCGTCTCTAGGCTTTGTGAGCACAAATCTTCAAGAGTCTTGGTGTTGGTTGATATGTGTAAAAACACATATTCATTTTATATCAAAATAGACCCTAAAAAGACGAAATTGTGCTTTAAATGCTTGAATATTTCTTGTTTTGTCTTTGAGATTGTGTAGGTACGGATAAAGCAAAAAATCAAAAGAAAACGGTCAAAACCGGGCAAACACGAACACGGGAACGGAAGAGCACGCAAAAAGCCTGGAAAAAACTACCAAAAGTCAACCAATGGTCAAACTCCAGTCAACTCTTGGTCAACATGGTCAAAATCACAAAACAAAAAAAAATCCTAAAAGTTACAATTCAGTCCCTCATTTACCTAAAATTCATACCCGGTTTACCATTAACCGAAAATCCTAACCCATGGCCTAACCCTTTTATAATAAGCCCAAGTCAAACCCTTACCCACTCCCTCATTCAAACATAACAAACACACCCTTACAAAAAAAATGGCGCCAATATCTGTTTTTACTATTTATCTCCTTCAACCTTTAACCACGAGGGTAAAAACATAGGGCAAATGCAAATTGGCTACACGATTGGGTAATTCATAAGATAAGGTACACATGGGCAGAGTTTTACATCATACAAGAGCTCCTATTGGTCAAACCCAACATGTATGGATCGTGGGCTAAGGCAAAGAAACACAAAGAGAATGATTATTTACACTAATCCTACTCTCAGAACTAGCACAGCATGTCACATCACGGATTGCAACGCTGGCAATCTGTGTGAGACAATCTAATCCAACGGCTTGTATTGAAGAATCAATGATTGAGAAATGATCAAGGGCCAAGAAAGGAAGGAGCGTCTAACAGAATGAGGGGACTAGAAGGTTCAGCTGGATGCTATAAATAGCCCTTCATCCACACACACACAGGCACCTAGTTTTAGCTTTTAGAAATTTAGCTTAATTTAGTTTTAGCTTATGCAATTTTCCTTTAAATGTAATTTTCATTAAAGCTTTTGTAATTCCTTTTCCAAAGCATTGTAATCTCTTTTAGTTATTAATAAAATCAAACTTTTAGTTTTTATAAGCTGCTTTTTACTCATAAGCTCTCAATAAGCCCAAATGTTTGCTACTGTTACTCATAAGCTCACACAAGCTCATTATAGCTCTCACAAGTCTATAAGCTTGTGATAGAGCTCAATTAGGCATTAATTCTACTTAAACATTTAAAATCAGATTAATACCTTGTCTATTTGGATTTTGAGCTTATGGAAGGGAAGCTAGCAAAGGATGAGCTTCCATGGACTTTTACTGGCTTATCATTGATAAGCCAGAGCTAGTAGACAAGCTCTATGAGCATTTAAGCTTTTGTTTAGCTAGAGCTTCCTGTAAGTCTTCTCTAAACTTCACTGTTTTAATTTCCTAGTCTAGATTTGCTTAATTTGCTTATTCATTAGCTTAATTGTGATTAATTCTGCTTAAGTGTGCTTATCAAATATGTTTCATTATCATTTTATAGCTTCAGTAGTATAGATCTTATATTTCTTCATTTTATGTCTAAAATATCTCAAAAAGCTCAAAAACAAGTAGTTTAGTGTTAGCTTATAGTTTCTAGCCTATTGTCTGTTTAGGATTGCTTATTAAGATTATTAAGAGTTAGTCATTATCTGGTTAATAAGATCTAATCACTTAATTTCATATTAGCTTGTTAAAATGAATCTGTCAAATGTTAAAGGGGTGTTTGGATTAGAACAGTTTGACCTCAAATAGTCAAAGGGATTTGATAAAAGCTTTTGATCTAGTTTTGATTTAGTTTAAAATGAATAGTTTAGTTGTTTTCTTAAGTTAGATTTTAAAAAAAGTAAAAAGTTTAAGCTCATTTAATTGTTCCTGCACCAGGGGAGTTAGAACCTTTAAAGCTACTAAGAGTTTTTGATCCAAGCTTGTCTAAGCTTGGATTTTGTTGGTTAAGTGTTTAAACATACTCAATTGGAGTATCCATTGCAGGTTTGACCAATTTGGTCACCTGCAATATTGGTTTCACCATTTGGTCAATTGCATCAGTATGTACCACTGCATTCTTAAATTGCAGTGATTTTTAATCCAAAATTAAGCTAGTTTAAGTGGCTTTTACTTGTTAAAATTGAGTAGTCTTATAGATTACATATTAGTTAAAGTAGTTTAATGCTTGTTTTTAGATTTCTAGCTTATTTACTAGGGTACATTTGTTTTCAAAGTTCATAAAAACTTTCAAAAAAAAGTAGTAACTAGTAATTTGCTTCTAAAATTTAGATTTTTAGCTTGTAGTAATGATGTTTTTATGTTTTGGAATTATAGCTTATAAGTAGTTTGTTTAAGATTTCAATAGACTTAAAGTTCAATAGTAGCTTAAGGAGGTTTTAGGCTTAATCTTGATTGTTGATGCACTTTTAATATTTTTCCCGAGTTAGCAGTTGTGATCTATTGAATTAATTGTCTTTCAGAGTTATATTGGACAATTAGCATTGTCAACTTAGATTCTGTATAGCTTAAGCTAATCTAGGACAACTTATTTTTTGTTTCAATATTAAGTTACTTTGAGTAGTATGGCAAGCCTTTAAATGAAAAGTAGACTTTAGGCTTTTAAAAGCTCTATTTCTGAGACAGGCAACTTCATAAGCTGTTTTTGTGATTTTTTTTGAGTTTAAGTTTATAAAAACTAACATTAAGACTGAATTAGAGCTTATGGAAATTTATTTGAGTGCCAAAAATAACTTTTAACCTTAATTGACCCATTTTAGAGCCTTATCCCAAACACCCCTTTAAATTTTGAAACTGAACTTTTAAGTTAAAACAGAATTAGATAAGCTTCAAAAAGTGAAAACAGGTTAAGAACTAAGCATAAAATTGACAAATAAGCAACAACCTAAGAAAAATAAGCACTGAATATTGAAATAAGCTAATAAGCAGTTTAAAATGAAAAATGGACAGAACATATAAAAATTTTAAAACAAGATGTAACTAAACTATAAACTAGACATTATAAGCTAACAATAGGCTAAATAAGCATATAAGAAGAATAATAAGCAGAGAATGAGCAGGAGTAAGCAGTTTAATAAGCTGAAAAGGTAATAGGCTTAAAATGAGTAAAAATGAATGTACCTTAGTCCTATGCTTAAACAAGGACTGAAATGCTCTTAGAGCTATTCTACAAGCTAATAAGCACCAATAAGCCCTTCCCTTTTTGGCTTAACATCCAAAAGCTTAATACTCAATGAACAGTAATAAAAAAACTTTACTTTTTATTGAATAACTTAAGAATACAAAGTTTGACAAGTAAAAATGCTTATGACAAAGCTTAAGAACAGCTTATTGAATAAAGTAAAAAAATGCTGGAAAGTAAAAAGATAAAAAAGATAAAAAGATCCTACTCTTGCTCGAAATTCTTCTTCTATTTATAGGGCTGTGTGGTGAGGTGAAACCAGCATGAGTCTTCAATCCATCCAAATCATGCCTTATTTGCTTAAGGAAAGCAACCAATCAACATTAAAATGCTATTTGACCTTTCCCTAATTCCTTGATGCGTTTTCCTTCAATTTGAGAGTGCCAACGTGGCACTGAGGTGTCAGAGATTGTGTAGGAGTGAGTTGTGGATAAGTCGCAGCCTTGAAGAAGGTGGTTTAGGCTTGGATTTGGTCTTCCCACCCTTTTCGGGCTTATTTAATTATAATTCAA
This sequence comes from Tanacetum coccineum, assembly GCA_026074375.1. Classification (NCBI taxonomy): domain Eukaryota; kingdom Viridiplantae; phylum Streptophyta; class Magnoliopsida; order Asterales; family Asteraceae; genus Tanacetum; species Tanacetum coccineum. The sequence goes on from BQNB010129410.1 coordinate 18,611, forward strand.
ATTGGAAGGTGCAGGGTAACGGCCGTTAGGTGTTAGGGACTAACGATGTAATTATGTAGGGATTGACGGTGTTAGTCCCTGGGGACTAACGATGTAAAGGTTTTAAGGGTTAACGGGCTGGGTTGTTTGGGCTTTTTATTTTTTTTAAGGCTTTTGTATAAAATATTGTGGGCTGACCCGGCCCATTAAGTGGGCCCGGGTTGGTCCGCAGAAGATGGATATGCCTTTGGCTTCGGTTTTCCATGCTCTTTCCAATCCCGTGCTCGGTTTTGTTTTGTTTTGGCTTTGATTTTGTCTTTTTTGTGAATATCCGTTACTTGCACAGTAAATAACACAAAACAAGCATATATTTGGCATTTTAAGTCTGTTTTTAGTCATTGTTTTATTGAGAAAAAAGGTATGTGTATTTAAGCACATACGAAATCCCCTCATACTAAAATATTGATGTGTCCTCACGCAATGAAATAAATTCATATTTAAAAAACCAAAAATTTCAACCCCATTAAATTA
>BQNB010129411.1:0-19120 GCA_026074375.1 Tanacetum coccineum
ATGAATGATTAAAGAATTATGAAGTGAAAAATGATTGAAGGATCTTAAGTGTTATGAATTGTTGATTGGATTGTGGTTTTAATTGAAAGTAATTAATTTCCACGGGATTTTACAAGTCAAAGATTTAAACCGAGAAATTGAGTTCTTTCGCGGGATTTTACAAAATCGAGAGAAAACCGTGAAAAGTTAATTGTTGTTGTTAAAGTTTGTTGATTATGTGTCCTTGTAGTCCAAATTAAAGTCTAAAGTCCTCGTAATTAGTCCATGAAATTTTTTTGGGAAATTAGGGTTTCAAAACATGGGTTTTCAATGGACAAAACGCAATGACTTTAGTCAAAACGCAACTATCTTTGACCAAAACGCAGTCACTTTTCTTAAGCAAAACGCAATGAAACCTCTAATCAAAACGCAACTTAGTCTTGATCAAAACGCAATGAAACCTCTCATCAAAACGCAACTATCTTGATCAAAACGCAATGAATAAAAAATTGGGCAGAGTAACGTTTAGTCAAAACGCAATGATGGTCTTCAAAACGCAACCTGTAGACAAAACGCAACGAGCAAAACGCAATGAACTTGATCAAAACGCAACGAGTCAAAACGCAATGAACTTGATCAAAACGCAACGAGTCAAAACGCAATGAACTTGATCAAAACGCAATGAGTCAAAACGCAATGAATTTGATCAAAACGCAACGAGTCAAAACGCAATGTTTTGAATCAAAACGCAATGACTTGAATCAAAACGCAGTGAGTTTTAAGCCAAAACGCAATGAAGAACACCCCTTCAGTATGTCAAAACGCAGCCAAGAAAAAATCATCAAACATTCTTGAAAGCTACGAAATGATGTTAAAACCACCTAGTAATGATGCAAGGGATAGATCTAAGCCCGAAAGTACAAATCTTTAACATTTTTAACCACAAACAAAGACCAAATCTTGATTTTTCTTGCTAATTATTTTCGAACCAAAAAAATAGACAAACCAAGCCACGAATTTGATCTTGTTTAACCACAATAATCAGTAGATAAACAACACGGATTCCCCCTATGCTCTGGTGCCAATTGTAGGATCCCGTTAACACTTCATAACATAAGATCCGGAGGCTTGGTAAAATAAAAGAGGAATTTATTCATTATAGAGAGAAAAGAGAAATGAGATGGGAAGTGTGTGTGTGTGTTTATAGGATCCCGTTAACACTTTATAACATAAGATCCGGAGGCTTGGTACAATGAAAGAGGAATTTATTCATTATAGAGAGAAAAGGGAAATGAGATGGGAAGAGTGTGTGTGTTTGTTGAGAGAAAAGAAGGAGAAACACACACACACACTTTTACAAAAGTGAGCTTCACCCCTCCATGGAAGTATGGAGGGGGTATTTATAGTCCTAGTGACACACAACTATCATAGCTTGTCATTATTAGTCCCTATGTGTCACGCTATAAATAAACTAATGTAATTCCGTGTTTGTCACCATATTTTAAGGCTAACATCCTCCTCCCTAGAAGGGGGAACGGCTAGGATTAAAGGGAGGACATATAAGACTTGACAATTTATGGAAAATTGGATTTTAGGTTGTACATGTTGGTTTATTAACTAGATGATGTGATAATAGTGGAGAGTTTATAATTTATTTGTGTATGTTTGTATGTAAAACCGGCCATAAGGGTTAAATGGTTTAAGAATGATTAAAATTTTAGGTATCGGGTATAATAGTGGGTATTTGTTTGAGTATAGATAGGTATTGATGCTTTCGTGTATGCTTAAATGTATTTTATTGCGAAACGTAAACATTTTACGTAACTAATAAAAATAAAATATGAAAAGTTATAAAGTATCCTCGTAATAATTATATAACACTTGTTAGACATAAACTTTTATTTGTTTGATGTCCGTTTACGTTGAATGATGATTTTTAGTTTACGCGATTTAACTAAACAATCGAAAAAAAAGTAAACGCGTGAAAGTTTAAAATAAATAGTTGAATATTTATTGTCGTAAAATGACGTAAAAATGCGAATTGTTACAATTATCATGCATATACACTAGTTGTACAATCATTTTTTCTAAAATTCTAAGTTTTAAAAGTTACAAGATCATAAAAGGTATATGTTTGGTTCGAATGGGTTGAAAAGAAAACATAAGAAAAGTTTCATTGTTTTATGGTGGTTATTTTAACACATTAGAAGTATATTTGGGTTTGTGGTTTTGCTTATGTTAAAACATAGCTTATAAATAAGCTATCAAATAGCTTATTTGGACCTCCTTAGGTCTCAGTCAAAATAAGGAACAAAGGAAAATGTTTAAACTTGAAATACTTTAACTAGGGTTATTTTTGTTGTGCTTGCCGTGGCTTATTTTTGATTATACGTAAAGCTTATAGCTTATTTTGGTTCAAAAGTGCTTATCGAGGGTTTGTATGGGCTAAACGGCCTATATGGTTGTGATAGTCTCGGTTTGTTTTGCAACATAGTGTCTCGGCTTATTTTTGTAAACTTAATGCTCGGCTTATTTTTGAGATAACGAAACACACTAAAGTGATTATTTGCTTATTATGAGCTTATTGGGCTTAAATGGCAACAAACGGCCTAAAAAGGGCTTTTAGTCGTAACTTATTTTGAAAACCCCCATATTCGGTCTAATTTTTCAAGCTTATATATATCTTATTTTTGACATTCGACATAGCCTAATAGCTTATTTGGTTTTTAAACACTTATTATGGACCTGTTGGGCCTTTCGGCCCAAAGCAACTAATAAGCCGACGCGTATTTTGACACTTTGTGTTTTGGCTTATTTTCATGTAGCTTATATTGGGCTTATTTTTGAAAACTTAAAATAATTGTAGTCTATAGCTTATTTGAAAATTTATTAGACTTATTCTGATAAACTTTTGGGCTAAAATGGGTGTTAGTTACTTATTGATCTTTATGGACCAAATAGCCCATTATAGGCCCATTGGGTCTCGACTTATGGCTTAATTTACCTATCGGATTATTTACAAGCTTATTTCTGTAGCTTATTGACTTATTTCGTTTCGATATATTTGGAAATGTTGAGTTTGGATTATTATGGCTTATATTAATTCGACTTCTTTTGGATTTGCTCATATTTTGGCTTATTGCTTATTTGAGTTTTCGGCATATATTGTTTTGGCCTATTTTTATAGGTTACTTCAACTTATTTAAAATGAGCTTAATAATGGATTTAAACATATAACTTGTAAATGGGCTAAACTAACAACTATTAACTGGGTAATTATTTAGACTAAACATGAACTATACACTTGTGGACTATTAATGGGCTGTAAGGCCCAATGACTAATGGGCATAATAGCGGACTTTGTGAAACAAAAGTATTGAATAAACATATATAGTCGAATGGATCAATATTGTTGGTGATTTAAGTAAACTGTAAGAGCATGTTGGTTGAAGCATAAAAACAAATGGTTTTTAAATTTGTATTTGACGAAAGTGGTTAATATTGGGAAAATGTTGTTTTATTAAAATCTACGACTTTGAAATTTAACTATAAACAAACGGGTCATGGCGAATTTTTATAAATATTTCACACTTAGGAATATTTTGAAAAACATAAATTCCATAATATCCGACTAAAAGACAAAAAATATAGTTTTATATAAAACTTCTATTATTTAATATGTGTGTCTAAAACATTGTTAACACTCATATCGAGAACGTCTTATCTAATTAACTTGGGATATCGGTAAGTTGCCGAAACATGTTTAATCCTTATTTATTTATATCGTATTCATTTATTTCTTATCTATTTATTTCTCATTATTTATTTTCCCATTTACTTATTTCTTGTTTACTCCTCGTTCAATTATTTCTTATTTACTTACCTTCTTGTTTAGTCTTGGATTTTCTATTTATTCATATATGTATATATATCGTACTTTGACATAAGTTCATCGAGTCAAACTTATCAACCACCACACCAACAATGATACAAAACCTTTTACAACAATAATACAAAACCTTTTACAAACTCATATGCATCATCTCATTCTCTTATAGCATATCTCTAAAATAAAACTTTATTAATAGGTCGTTGCACGTTATTCCTTGATCATTTATTTCAGCTACTTTCATTCTTATTTAAGGTGAGTCTTCGTAGCCCCACTTTTAAACCATTTTTCCTTTGGGGGAAAATGATACTCAAGTCTTTTCAAACTGTTTTACTACTGTGCTAAACGATCTTTACGCTTTTGGAAAATATTCATATGTGCTTATAATTGCTTACTTGATGTGCTTATATACATGATCTATCTATGATGATCATGTTATTAATTCTTCAAAATACCACTTAGCCGACTGTGTAGCTCCAACTGGTAGGCGATAGGTTTGGAAAACTATAAGCGCTTGGGCCACTATTGATTTGCTTGAGTTGATATGACTGGAATTGTTGTGATATGATTTGATATAATTATGTTGAATTCTATTAATACTGTCTGCACTCCGCTATTGTATTGCACTATTGTCCCACTATAAATTCTGGCACAGCAACCAGGTTTACACTCTAAAACTATGAGCTCACCAACTTTATGTTGACCTTTTTGAGTATCATTTTCAGATGATTAGCATTTACAAATTAAAGGTACTTGAAATCAAAATTATCCATTGGCCAAGATGTCTTCTAAACACAAATGTTTCTTCCATCAAGAATTGTATCTTATGTCACATTGTAAATTAAATTTCTTTTAACTAAGTATGGTGTAATCTACTATCTTATGCGATGTCTCCGAAATGTCACACCTCGTGTTTCCGCACTTAGCGAGGTGTGACATAACCTATCTAAACCTTACCAACCGCCTCAAGCTCGAAACGAGCATTTAAATGCCGTATTTACACGAAGTGGTAAATCTTATGACCCACCCACCAACCCAAAAGATCTTCAAAATGACTCTCAGAATCCTATTAGTTTTGATAGTGATGATGAAGATAAAGATTCAGCACCTCAACCTAAACCTCAAACTCCAAAGCCAATCAATGAGACACAAATACCGCCTTTCTAAAAAAAGAGACACAAATACCTAAACCATATAAACCAAAAATTCCATATCCATGATGTGAGGGTTGCGAAGACTTCACAAGAAGTTTTATAATCCCCTAGGTAGTGTACCTAATCGTTGCAGTGTAGTATAGGCAAGACTCGGGGGTTGTTATCGTTCTCTAGGGGAATAGGTTGGGAAGGCCCGATCACGGTCTAACAAAATTCTAGGGGTTGAGAGAAGATTCTTTTTTGTGTTTTTATATTTTATGAAAGCAGGTAAATCTATGGTTTGAGAGGTTGGTTTATTTAACTAATAACTAAACTAATTAATATCTAAACTACTGGTGATAACTTTATGATAAACAAATTTATTTACCTAATCATGCACTACTCCTAAGATTGCTTCTCCTAGATCTATTTCCTTGTCACACTTGTGATGATCTGTGTAAGTATTTCCTAGGTCAGTGTGCCCAGTTAAAATTTGGCTTTCCCTTCCAAGTATTGGCGGCTTCGTTAAAGTTTCTTGGTCCTTGGTTCATAGTGAGCTGCCTACTTCCTGTCTCGTTGGTTTACGAGGATGCATATTCAACAAAGGCTTGTTCGGGATCTTCCATGCAATACTGAGTGTCATGGGGACCACTGTAGATCTTACATAAGGTAGTGATTTTTTTTACTTGAGTAGGTTGTGTCAGAGAAAGATGAGCTTCCATCAAGCGTTGGACTTGATTCTCAAGCTTGATAAGGCGGCGGTCGAATATACTCGAGACATCTTGAGGCAAAGAGATTGCCTTGATCGGCTTACCGAAATCCCTTGAGTCGTTCTAACTTTCATTGTCATAGAGGGCGAGGTCCTTTAATAATACACAGGATTCTTTGGCGTTTCTGTCATGAAGTTTGCCACCGGCCGATTGGTCAATGGTTTATCTTGTGACGGGATTGACATGGTTATAAAAGATTTAGACTTGGAGCCAAAGGTCGATGCCATGATGAGGGACTTTTTGTAGTAAGTCCTTGAAACGAGTCTATGATTCTGCGAGAGATTCTCCTTGATGTTGTTGGAACATCAAGATATCGTTGCGGAGTTTTACGGTTCTTCCCGGAGGAAAGAATTAAGCAAGGAAATGAGTAGTAAGATCCTCCCATGTGGTGATGGATCCTGCTGGAAGACGTTCAAGCCAGTTGCTAGCTTGATCGCGAAGGGAAAATTGAAATAAACGCAGGCGCGTTCTTTCCCTGTTTTCACCGTCAAGGTCAAGTGAGTCCACAAGTTTTAAGAAATCCTTGAGGTGTTGGTTTGGATCCTCGGACCAAAGTCCGTGGAATGAGCATCCGTTTTGCACCAACCGGATGGTGTCGGATCGAAGAGGTACCACATTGTTCCCTACGGGGAGCTCAATGGTATTCCTGTAGCCCTCGTGGCTAGGTTTGGAGTAATCTCTAAGGGTACGGATAGGATTCACGTCTCCCATGGTGGTTGACGAGAATGGATTACAAAACAATTAACACAAAGAAAAGATAGACTACAAGAAAGCTAATATACATAATTAAATTCTCACTTGAAAGGATTCAAGTGAGTAGAACTAAGTTAAACTATGATCAAAACCTAACTATTCCCCACGCAGCAGTGCCAAAAACTTGATGTGAGGGTTGCGAAGACTTCACAGGAAGTTTTACAATCCCCTAGGCAATGTACATAATCGTTGAATGGATTACACGAACCCGCCGTCTATTTAATATTCCGTTAGCGCAACACACAAGTAAGGTAGTATGAAGACTATTACAAGGCCCCCAAGAGTATATTAAATGCATGTGAAACAACTTAAGAGGGATCAACCATATTAGGGGTAAGGCAGTATGAATACTGTTACCAATGGTATCCTTTCTACACTACTCGCGTTTCCCTTGACATATCAACGGCGATATAGACAAAAGCTGGTTTTCTAAAGCCTAACGCGCATATTCATCAACAAGAAGCAACATCAAAAGGATCTATAACCTTAGTTTCATGCAATCATAGAAAAATACAAAGGAGGGTTTAGCCTCGCATGTTATAAAGAAAGCAAGAAGATAAATCAATCAAACAACACATAGACATATTGAATGATTAATGATGAATAACCTTACTTGATTAAAACATGGATTCAAGGTAGTACAATAGGGTTTTGAGGCCCTAAAAATGACCTATAAAGCTGCTAGAATGACTAGGGTTCGTCTCCCTAGGTTTATACAAAGTTACACACTTAAAACCCTCAAAACGGATTTATATTTATAGAAATATCGATGCGACAACGTCACTTAGAAATCCTAATGCCGTCACCACGTAGATGATTCTAGATCCTCTTTAAGTCGGCCATGTCTTAACGCCGTTGTGAAATTCCTGACGCCGTCACTATATAGATCATGACGGCATCGCTTTATGGCTACGACGCCGTCTCCAGCCACTGTATGCATAAATCTTCAAGAGATTTCGTGTAGGTCTGTAATCTTGTCCGTTTCTTCTCTAAATGAGCCCAAGTCACGTGTATTTCCTCCAAAATCCATCCAAGTGCTAAAAACCTAAAAACCAACGATTAAGCACGTAATCTGGGCATATTTGCATGATTTAGGGGGGTTAAACGACCCCAAAATAGTGTATAAAATGACACCTCATCAAATACCCCTACACTTGGGATTTGCTTGTCCTCAAGCAAATGGGCTTTTTTACCTAGAAAATAGCAATATTGGGGTTATTTAACCTACTATTTAAAAGCATTTTACAATACAACCTTCTAGACCTCGTAATTAAAAGCACGGAAAGTATATACTAGCACCTCACATAAGTGTTTGAGATTCTCTTTTTTACTTGGGTGTATAATAAATTATAACATAAGGGGAAACGAAAAATCAACACTCATTACCTGTCATAACATATAAATTACCATAGGCTTGGTAAAGGTTTAAACCTCCACCGCTAGGCGCAAGCATTATTCATTACTATCCAAGAGGTATTTTAAAGGGTTGTGGGGTGTAGGTGTAAGATAACATTAATGGAAACAAAAATGGATGAGATACATTTGGGTGGTGACTTTGGGTGAATTTGGAGTGGATGGGTTAGCTAATTATTTATAAGAATACACGTTGGTTTGGTTGCTAAGCCAAAAACTCGAACAAAATATACAAACTCTACAAAACTCTACACCAATATGTTTCTTTTTCTTTTCTTGACTCTAATATAAACATAAACATAAGCAAATGGCATCCTGTACATTTTTTTTACTCTTTTTATATACATTTTTTTCGTACTCTTTTGCCCTGCCATTGCTTAAACATATAATACATCATGGGGGTTTATAGATGCACCTGTACAATTGAACTTTTACATACTCGATTATTTACAATCTAACTAATGACCCGATTTGAGGTGGATCAAAATAACATGGAGCTTATTGAGCTCTATTGGGGCTAATAAATTACTTCCTCTTTAATTCTTCATAAGATGAATATTACCATGAATCCCAATCGTCCCAAAACTGTATTTACAAGGATAAAGACTTAGCAACCGTGTACACAAATAATTAATTTGGGTTAAAAAAATAATGTACTAAAGGTGAGTACATACAAGGTAGGTTAAGGCGATTTAGGTGTAACAATTGGTTTATGGGTGACAATGCTCTTCATTAATAGTCCGGCTTAACCAGAAAATTACGAGAACCATAAAAAGGATAGGCTTAGAGGGTTGTAATAGGGGTATCCTGCACTAAAAATGAGTGCATGGCAAGGGTGTGGGATAGTTATATAGTCAATGTGACCATAATAACAATTACAGGTTTAAAACATGGATTAATCCTAGTGCCTCTTTTCTAGAAAAGCCTAATACTTACTATGCGGTCTCGGGATGCATCACAAAAACAAGTTCTAGAATTTAATATACTATCGGTACACTCATATATTTTAATACCGATACCAATGCTCCAGAAAAGGAGACAAAGACCATACATACACATCCGTAACAACAGAATAGACACATATGGCTGCATTCAAACCTTAACTAGAGAGAGCTAAAGGTATAAATTATCTTGGGTATCATTAATGGATACCCGAATTCCTAAAGATCTAAAGACGAACCTCACATTTTTAGGGTGGAATTTTAAAGGTTTTTGTGCTAGTCATACACATTCCTATCCATGAGACGCTATTAATACTTGGTTTTCGTCGGTATGTGTCATACAAAATTTTAAATTTAGGTCAAAATTACCTTTTTATGCCATGTTTCGATATATTAACCATCATTTTAAGGAACATGCAAATGGAAAATGAAGGAATAGTTTCTAAGGCTTATTCCCCCCCTTACATATAAGTTGAAAATTGTCCCCAATGTTCTATAGAAGTACCCATAAAAATGAATAAAGAGATAAGAAAACAAGGAAAAGAAACTAGTACTCCCCTGGTTTCCTCAATAATTGAGAAGAAACATGCGATAACTGGTTAAATCGTCCTCCAAGAATTGTCCAATGAAACTTCCTAAGAATTTTCAAGCTTCTTCTCGTCAAATATAACATGTATCAAAGACAAAGACAACTACACCAAGCATAAAATCGGCGGGATAGATAGGGTTTTGACTCTATGAAAATGGTAAAGATAGGATGAGAGTAATGATGTAATCATAGGTTTATGCAGGTTTACAAAAGAATTTCAAATTTTAAATATTGCACATTTTATTCTTCATAAATACTTGAAAAAAATTTAAAATTTTTACATTACTGGAGACGCGACTCCGTCAGGTGTTAATCCCAACGCCGTCTCTAGGGTCTATAAAAATTTCTTCTTAGTTTTTAATGAGAAATTTCCTTAACGCAATTTTATTAGTTAAATCTGAAGAAAGCACTGCATAAAAAACCTGGAATTAATTGTTACAATCATATGACTCGAAACTGACGCGAATTAATCTGAACAATTTATTTTAAATGCTTAAATTTGGTTCTTAAAAACCGGATATATTCCCCTACACTTATTTTGTTGCAAAATACCTTTGATTGCAAATAAGACGAAGCTATAAACCAACCAATCATGATTACAAAATCCATTCAAACATATTAAAACAAAAATTAAAGAATTAAAACACACGACACTCCTATGTCCGGAAAAAAAATAAACATTGGGTTGCCTCCCAAGAAGAGCTTTTCTTTATTTATGAGTCTTGTAGCTAGACTCGAAGTCACACGTTCTTACATGACTTCTCCTTTGTTTCTATTGTCCTTCATGGATATCGAGCTCTGAATGGCTCTGCACACATTTTCATCATGTTTGTATTCAGATCCCAAATCTAACTATCAGAGTAGTGGGTTTTTTCGTTGTTGTCATCATCACTTTCTATGGCAAAAGGAGGTATGCGATAGGTTTTTATGTCCGTAAAATCTATGTGTTTGAACATTTCCATCTTATGGGGCATCTTAAACATGATCTTTCCTTATCTTTCTCAAATGCGATTGTTCCTTCCTCCCTGTCATAAACGAGACCGGTTGCTTCTACGAATGGTTTTCCAAAAATAGTTAACCCTAGGTCATGATCAATGACACTAGTGGTATCCACAAGCACCATGAAGTCGCATTCATAGGTGAAGTTCCCAACAAAAACTTTTAGCCCCTTGACTCTTCTTACAAAATTGCAGATTTTCCCAGGGTTTGATGGTTTCCTTCTTGGCCCCAGCCTTTTGCTCATGATCCAATTATAATGAATCCTAGACATTACATTGATTGGGGATTCCATTTTAAGATAGGCTTGCTTCTTGTCGAAGTGGCCAACCATGCAAGAAAATTTAACGTTATTCAAGTTCCCAGTTCTAACCTTGGCCTTCACCCATGGGGGTTGAGGGTTTTTCAAGAGCCATTCATGATACCTTAATTCTTTCATAATGGGGAAAGTGTCAAAGTGTTTCAGTCTATCGTCCTCTTCTTCTTCGATTTCATCTTCAGTTTCTTCCCTAAATTCCTCCTCGCTTTTCACAGTCATCTTGTGATCCTTGTACTCGGTTGTACTGGTCTTCACATTCCCCCTTCCTTAGTTTCTTCTTCCTTATTTAGAATGATGATTGAATTAATGAAGTGCACACGTTTTGGGGATGAAGGGGTTCTATTTTGTTATGCTAAAGATGATTGAGATAGATATTTTTGGGAGAGTAACTTTGATGGGCTTTTGATTCCTTTTCCTCGGAGCTCCTCTCTCATAGGGTCGTTAGTAGACGTGAAATTCATTTGAGCTGCGGGGTTTCCTGCAGTGTCACGAATGGGAGCGTCATCAAGCTTTTCAGAAATGGCTTTCTACAAAAGATTTATTTTACTAACCCTGTCATCTTGCTGCTATCCAAGTTGAGTCCTTAGGCTAGATAGTCTTTTCTTTTGATGATAGTCAAAATCAATTAATGCCTTCTCAAGCTTCATTTGTTAACTAGATGAGTAGGTAGCGAATGAGCCATTCCGTTGGCCGGTAAACGTCTGGGTGTGTGCCCAGTTAAAATTTGGCTTTCCCTTCTAAGTATTGGCAGCTTCGTTAAAGTTTCTTGGTCCTTGGTTCATAGTGAACTGCCTACTTATCGTCTCATTGGTTTGCGAGGATGCATATTCAAAAAAGGCTTGTTCGGGATCTTCCATGAAATACTGAGTGTTGTGGGGACCACTGCAGATCTTACATGAGGTAGTGATTTTGTTCACTTGATTAGGTTGTGTCAGAGCAAGATGAGCTTCCATCAAGCGTTGGACTTGATTCTCGAGCTCGATGAGGCGGCGATCAGATATACTCGGGACATCTTGAGGCAAAGAGATTGCCTTGACCGGCTTACCGAAATCCCTTGAGTCGTTCCAACTTTTGTTGTCATAAAGGGCGAGGTCCTTTAATAATGCCTAGGATTCTTTGGCGTTTCTGTCACGAAGCTTGCCACTTGCCGATTGGTCAATGGTTCATCTTAAGACGGGATTGACATGGTCATAAAAGATTTGGACTTGGAGACAAAGGTCGATGCCATGATGAGAGACTTTTTGTAGTAAGTCCTTGAAACGAGTCTATGTTTCTAAGAGAGATTCTCCTTGATGTTGTTGGAACATCAGGATATCGTTGCGGAGTTTTACGGTTCTTCCCGGTGGAAAGAATTAAGCAAGGAAATGAGTAGTAAGATCCTCCCATGTGGTGATGGATCCTGCTGGAAGACATTTAAGCCAGTTGTTAGCTTGATCGCGAAGGGAAAATTGAAATAAACGCAAACGCGTTCCCTATTTTCACCGTCAAGGTCAAGTGGATCCTCGGACCAAAGTCCGTAGAATGAGCATCCGTTTTGCATCAACCAAATGGTGTCGGATCGAAGAGGTACCACATTGTTCCCTATCCGGAGCTCAATGGTATTCCTGTAGCCCTCGTGGCTAGGTTTGCGGTAATCTCTAAGGGTACGGATAGGATTCGCGTCTCCTATGGTGGTTGATGAGAATGGATTACAAAACAATTAACACAAAGAAAAGATAGACTACAAGAAATCTAATATACAGAATTAAATTCTCACTTGAAAGGATTCAAGTGAGTAGAACTAAGTTAAACTATGATCGAAACCTAACTATTCCCCACGCAGCGGCGCCAAAAACTTGATGTGAGGGTTGCGAAGACTTCACAAGAAGTTTTACAATCCCCTAGGTAGTGTACATAATCATTGCAGTGTAGTATAGGCAAGACTCATGGGTTGTTATCGTTCTCTAGGGGAATATGTTGGGAAGGCCTGATCACGGTCTAACAGAATTCTAGGGGTTGAGAGAAGATTCATTTTTGTGTTTTTATATTTTATGAAAGCAGGTAAATCTATGTTTGAGAGGTTGGTTTGTTTAACTAATTATTATCTAAACTACTACTGATAAGTTTATGAAAACAAATATATTTACCTAATCATGCACTACTCCTCATATTTCTTCTCTTAGATCCGTTGCCTTGTCACACTTGTGATGATATGTGTAAGTATTTCCTAGGTCATAAACGGATTACATGAACCCATCGTCTATTTAATATTCCTTTAGGGTAACGCAAAAGTAAGGTAGTATGAAGACTCTTACAAGGCCCCTAAGAGTATATTAAATGCATGTGAAATAACTTAAGAGGGATCAACCATATTAAGGGTAAGGTAGTATGAAGACTGTTACCAATGGTATCCTTTCTACACTACTCGCGTTTCCCTAGACATATCAACAGCGATACAGACAAAAGCTGGTTTTCTAAAGCCTAACGCACACATTCATCAACAAGAAGCAACATCAAAAGGATCTACAACCTAAGTTTCATGTAATCATAGATAAATACAAAGGAGGGTTTAGCCTCGCATGATATAAAGAAAGCAAGAAGATAAATCAATCAAACAACACATAGACATATTGAATGATTAATGATGAATAACCTTACTAGATTAAAACATGGATTTAAGGTAGTACAAACGACCTATAAATCTGCTAGAATGACTAGGGTTCGTCTCCCTAGGTTTATACAAAGTTACACACTTAAAACCCTAAAAATGGATTTATATTTATAGAGATATCGATGCAACGGCGTCGCTTAGAAATCCTGATGTCGTCGCCACGTAGATGATTCTAGATCCTCTTTAAGTCGGCCACGTCCTAACGCCGTTGCGAAATTCCTGACGCCGTCACTATATAGATCACGACGACGTCGCTTTATGCTTGCGATGCCATCTCCAACCACTGTATGCATAAATCTTCAAGAGATTTAATGTAGGTCCATAATCTTGTCTGTTTCTTCTCCACATGAGCCCAAGTCATGTATATTTCCTCCAAAAGACATCCAAGTGCTAAAAACCTAAAAACAAATGATTAAGCACGTAATATGGGTATAATTGCATGATCTAGGGGGTTAAATGACCCTGAAATACTGTATAAAATGACACCTCATCAATCCTCAACGCCTTTAAAAGGAGAATATGGAAGTCCAATACGGAAAATTCCTTGATATGATTCGATCCATTTAAATCAACGTACCACTTGTTGATGTCTTAGCATGAATGCCAAATTATGACAAATTTCTCAAAGAGCTTGTAAGTAACAAGCTTAGCTTGAACAAATCTCATCCGGTTTCCTTAGCGATGAGAGTTCAGCTATCATCTAAAACAAAGTTTCACCCAATCTCAGAGACCCCAAAAGTTTCCTTATTCCTTATACCTTTGGCAAAACTTTCTCTTGCAACACCTTGGCCGATCTTGGCGCTAGCATTAATCTTATGCCATAATCTATATACGCAAAGCTATCTCTTGAAACTCTCAAACCAACTAGAAAGAGTGTAAGATTAGCAGTCCCATCATTCTAATACCCTATTGGAATAGCTGAAAATATGCTCGTCGAAGTTGGTAAATTTACTTTTCTCATAGATTTTGTTATTCTCGAATTGAAAGAAGATAGTAAAGTTCCTCTTATCCTAGGAAGACCTTTCTTACATACCGCGGATGCAGTAATTCATGTTAAACAAAAACAACTCAATCTTGGAGTCGGCAGGGAACGAATGATCTTTCTATCGATTTTGCGATGAAACACTCCTATTTTAATGATGATACATGTTTCAGCATTGGCATCACTAATGAAATCTTAGAGGAAGATTTCGATGCTCTTCTCGATGAGGGTAGTAAAATCCATTACTCCATCAAGGGAAATCTTCTCGAAGATAAAAATATTTTTCAAATTTGATGAATTCATGCCTAAGAATATCGAAGAAAACTCTGAATCAGATTCTGATGAAGAAGAAATACCCTTCGAAAAAATCACCTTCGATACTGATTATAAGATCAAGAAATCTCTTGATGAACCTCCAACGGATCTTGAACTCAAACTTCTTCCTGATCACCTAGAATACGTATTCTTGGAAGAACCCTCTTTTATTTCTGTGATCATATCATCTCAGCTTTCTGAACAAAACAAAAGTAAGCTCGTCTGTGTTCTTAAAAGCACAAGCAAGCCTTTGCTTGGAAAATAACAGACATTCCGGGTATTTGTTCGTCCTTCTGTAAACATAAGATTCAACTTCTAGAAGACAAGAAACCAGTTGTTTAAAAACAAAGAAGATTAAATCCAAATATGTAAGAAGTTGTTAAAAGAAATCGTTAAAATCCTCGATACCGAAATTATTTATCCAATCGCTGATAGCCCTTGGGTAAGTCCCATCCATTGTGTACCAAAGAAAGGTGGTATTACAATAGTCACAAACGAGAAAAATGAACTTGTCCCAGCAAGAACCGTTACGGGTTGGCGAGTTTGTATTGATTATCGTAAACTCAACAAAGCAACCGCGAAAGATGACTTTCCGTTTACATTCATGGATCAAATGCTAGAAAGACTCACAGGAAATAAATAAATTTCTGTTTCCTCGATGGGTTTTTTGGATATTTCCAAATACCGATCGATCCTATGGATCAAGAAAAAACAACTTTCACATGCCCTTTCGGAACATACGCTTACAAGAAAATTCCTTTTGGTTTATCTAATGCTCCTGCTACTTTCTAAAGATGCATGTTGGCTATCTTTCATGACATGATCGAAGAATTTATAGAAGTATTCATGGAAGACTTCTTCGTTTTTGGAAACTCCTTCGATGACTGTCTCAACAATCTCGATAAAATGCTTCAACGTTGTAAGGATGCAAATCTTGTCCTTATATGGAAAAATTTCACTTCATGGTTAAAGAAGAAATCGTTCTTGGACACAAAGTGTCTGGAGCAAGCCTAGAAGTTGACAAAGCCAAAATCAACCTAATCTCTAAACTTCCACCACCCACTAATATTAAAGGCATTAGAAGTTTTTTAGGACATGTCAGTTTCTACCGAAGTTTCATTAAAGACTTTTCAAAAATTGCATGTCCTTTAACCAAATTGCTTGAAAAATATACTCCATTTCTAATTCAACGATGAATGTCACAAAGCATTCAATTCTATTTTAGAAAAACTCACATGCACTCTTGTGATCATGAGCGCAAATTAAAATCTTCCATTTGAGCTAATGTGTGATGCCAACGAATTTGCAGTTGGAGCAGTCTTAGGACAAAAAGATAGAAAACACTTTCACCCCATCTATTTTGCAAGCAAAACCCTTAATGTAGCTCAACATAAATACACAGTTATAGAAAAAGAACTTATGGATGTAGTCTTTGCATTCGATAAATTCCGACCACATCTGATATTATCTAAAACTATTGTCTACATCGATCACTCCACTTTAAGACACCTTTTCAAAAAGCAAGCTGCTAAGCCACATCTCGTACGCTGGATATTGCTATTGCAAGAATTTAACATAGAAATAAAAGACAAAAAAGGTACAGAAAATGTTGCCGCCGATCACTTATCTCCGATTGAAAATGATGAGACAAGTGAAGACAGTGAAGTCGACGATAACTTTCCTAGTGAAACTCTTATGGAAATTAGCACAAGAGACATACCATGGTTCGCAAACTTTGCAAACTATTTGGTAGGTGATATTATGCCTAAAGGAATGATGTACCAACAGAAAAATAAATTCTTCTCCGACCTTAAAATTATTTTTGGGAAGATCCTTATCTTTTCAAAGTATGTTCAAACGGTATGATTAGACGCTGTATCTCAGGACCAGAAACTCATACCATATTAAATCAATGTCATTATGGACCTACCGATGGACATTATGGACCTACAACCACAGCTAAAAAAGTCCTAGACTCAGGCTTTTATTAGCCAACAATCATCAAAGAAGCTCATACTCTCGTTCGCCTATACGAGGCATGTCAAAAAACTGGTAACATATCCAAACGTGATGAAATGCCCCTAGACTACATTTAACTATGTGAAGTTTTTGACATCTAGGGTATAGACTTTATGGGATCATTCTCGAAATCATATAAATTCGAGTATACTTTAGTCGTTGTCGACTATGTATCTAAATGAGCCAAAGCTCAAGCTTTACCAACTAATGATGTCGGAGTTGTGATATCATTTCTGAAAAAACTATTCTGCCATTTTGGAATGCCCAAAGCTCTCATAAGCGACCGAGGAACTCACTTCTGTAACAAAATAATGGAAAAACTATGAAAAGATATGGAGTTACTCACCGTTTCTCTACATCATATCATCCTCAAACGAGTGGACAAGTTGAAAATACAAACATAGCCTTAAAAGAATCCTTGAAAAAACAGTAAAAGACAATCCTATTATTTGGTCAATAAAATTAGACGATGCTTTGTGGGCCTTCAGAACCGCTTACAAAACACCCGCTAGAACCACACCTTATAAACTCTTATACGGTAAAAACAACCACCTACCATTTGAAATTGAACATCGTGCATACTGGGGACTTAAAAACTATAATCCTGACCTCATCACGGCTAGTGAGAAAAGAATATTTCAATTACATGAATTAGATGAATTTCGCCATCAACCATATGAAAACTCTTGTCTATACAAGTCAAGAACCAAAGTCTGGCATGACATAAAATTAAAAATGAGAAAAGAATTCAAAAACGAAAATAAAGTGATGTTATTCCATTCAAAATATAAATTAAAATAGCCAAAACTAAGATCTCGGTGGCTTGGACCATATGTTGTGAAACATCAATATCCATCCGGATATATGAAAATATATGGTAAAGATGGCAAGACGTTTATTGTTAACGGCCATCGACTTAAGCTTTATCATGAAGAAGATGATTATAATGACCGAAGGGAAGAACTCACATCCTTCTTTCCTAACGAATGAACCCCCGAAGCATGAGTCTAGCTAACGACTCTGAAAAATTAAAGCGCTTCTCGAGAGACAACCTATGCTTTATCTCTTTTCCACTTAAGTGAGGAGGAGACCCTTATGTAATATAAAAAACCCCAAAAATGTTTTCTTTTTGTGTGTTTTATTTATTTATAATTTTCAGGTATTCAAGTCCAAGTAAAGAACACTAGAAGAAAAACAAAGATGATCTATAATGAATAACTTTCTCGCAGCTACATTTACTTATGCCCGAGAAGTACCGTTTTCCTTTAATTTTCCCAATTTTTATATTTATTTGTTCTCACATTGAGAACAATGTTCAACTTGAAGGAGAGCCAAATAGGAAAGGTTAATATATCATTTCCCTCCATGTTTGCCATGTAATCTAGCCATGTTTTTAACTGATATTTTATAAAAATTAATATATAGCTTTCTTCCAAATTAAAAAATGTATAAAACTTAGTAAGGCAAATCCTACTTGGATTGACATCATAACTAACACAAAATTAGTCCACTAAATTTTGAGATATATTCTACCCTTTGATGCATACCTTTTGCATATTTTATGAGAGTGCCGGTAATTTAGTAGCTCTAGAACTTGTGCTTGATTATCATTTACTAGACCGCAGTGAGGTTAATTTATAGACAATTTTATATGATAAGAGGTAAAATAATCCCCATATAATCTCGCTATCTGCGGCACTCGATTTTAGTGCTAAAAATCTCCCAAGTATAAAGAATGCTCAATGTGCTCAAATGTTTAAGTTTTGTGTCAGCCTTAGTTATCATATTGTTATCGTTTGGTATTAAAAAGAATAAGTTAATGTTGTTATAAGGCTTTGTTTTGGCACATGATTCTATGTATAACAATCCGTATTCAGGTCATTTTATGACTCCAATTATTCAATTATTTATTTTTAGACTTTTACGCGTTTACTCTTAATTTTTATCGTATAGTTATATCGCGTAAACTACAAATTAGCATTTGACGTAAACGGTCATCAAAGAAGTAAAAGTTTATGGCAAACAAGTGTTATATAATTATTCCGAAGATAATTTATAACTTTTCATATTTTATTTACGTACTTTACGTAAAACGCTTACGTATACACTTAGGTGCATGCATGCCTACAAATAAATCAACACCACTTTATCCATGCATGCATGTTTACACAAAGTAATACATAATATATTCAAATGAAAATTTTAAGTACCCCTTGTCCTCATTCAAAAATCTTGCCGCCTATGTACAAACAAAAAGGTAAAGAGTGACAATTTTGAACCAAAACACCATCCAATTTTCTGTTAAACTTCAAACTATGTTATCATGTGACTTTAGAATTTTAAGAAAAGCCTATTTTCTTTTCATCACTCCT